>PVKA01008216.1:0-74063 GCA_004027165.1 Ctenomys sociabilis | reverse complement strand
AAAAAAAATTAAAATACTGAAACAAAGAAGTTACCTATAAAAAGAAAAGAACAGGGCTGGGGAGATGGCTCAGTGGAATCAGCACTTCCCCGGTTCAGCCCAAAAAAAAAAAAAAAAGAGAACAACAGAGCTGGGGTAAGCTAAGTGGTGTGGCCCATTCTCAAGACCCTGAGTTTGATCATGAGCACCAAAACAGAGTGAAAACAAACAAAAAGCACCCATAAAACAAGACTAGATCCTAGAGAGTTGGGCACCTTGATCCAAATGTGGAATCCCAGAGTGGAGGCTGAGTTAGAAGATTTGCAAATTGAAATCCAGTCTGGAGAATTTAGCAAGACTGACCCTATCTCAAAGTAAAATTTAAAAAAGGGGCTAGGAAAAAGTTCAATGAGAAAACCCTGGGTTCACCCCCTAGTGGAGAACAATATTTCATTAGCTGAAGCTGAACTCAGGCAGACATCTGCCATCTCTGCTACTCTGAGAGTGGAGGATCACTTGAGTCCACAGGATGGAAACCAAGGACATAGCAACACCTTCATGAAATGTTGCCTCAAAATAAAACTGAAGGAATGGGCCTGGCAAGCATGAGGCTCTGGGGTTCAATTCCCAGTACAAACATAAATAAATAAAAATTAAAGGATAGCTTGGGATGCAGCTTAGTGCAGAACCTGGACCTCATCGCCAGGGCCACCAGGCCCAGGCCCACCACCACCACCACCATCACCACGATCAGCACGAGCCCCCTTCCACGCACAAACAAACACACGAAACATTTGTAGGGAGTGGTTCTGGAGACACCAGACTAACACAGTACTTGTCTACCAGGGTGACCTTGTGGGCCACGAGGAAGACTAGTGTATTTCTGTTTTGTTTTTACCATGCTAGGGATGAAAGTGTCTCAGTTGCTTAGGCAACAGCTCTAACATTGAACAACATAACATTTGCAGCTAGAAAAAGGCCAACGCGAAGGGCCTGTCAGTAGCTCCGACAATGCTAGTCTCCACAAGGTCAAGTCACTCTATTCTCTCCAGCTCCTAAACCGAGAAGGCTGTGAATCTGATTTAATAAACATGGAACGAAGAGAGAGGGAGGAAGGCTCCTCCAACTCGTGACAACCCAGGAGCGACCATTCTGCACACAATCTTATCTGTGTCACTCTCACCAACTGCACCGCCTAGGGCATAATCCGCCAGGGCTGGGAGGCCAGTTGATTCAGGGGCCTTACTGGCTTTCATCTGCGACCTCCGACTGCACCAGCGACTGGGCCTGGCTCAGGGTGAGCTTGTCTTTCTTCTTCTGTAACACTTGCTCCTCCCAAAGCGCCTGATCCACCTGATCGTCTGTGCGCTCAATGGCCTTGTACTTCTCATCAAAGAGGCGCTCGTTGGCCTCAGAGTGCAGCTGGTGCGGCCCAATGACGCGCAGATGTGGGGGCAGGTGGAGGAACTCGTCGCGGTTGATGTCGCAGTCGCGCATTCGGGCCCTGGGGACCCACCAGCGGCCCACGAAGCCCACGTCCAGAACGCAGCCGGGGAAATCGACCCAGCGGGGTTGTAGGTAGCCACAGCGGGCCTGGTAGAGGCTGGCTTGGGCTTCGAAGGGCGCCTCGTACACGAGCGAGCAGGGCCCCGGGTTCGCATGGCGCAGGCACCCGCGGCCCCGCAGTCAGAGGAGCCTCTGCAGGAAGGATTCGGAGTCTCGGTTGCGTGTGGCCGGCGCGAGCAACATCAGAGTCCTGGACACCTCAAGCAGCGCCTCCTCGAAGGCCGTCTCGCTCCGCGCCAGGGCAAAGCAGAGCGCCGCGCCGCCCAGCAGCCCCGAGTACAGGGCCGCGCGCCTCGGCCAGGCCCGCGCCACCGCCGCCGCCGCTGCCGCTGTGTCTTTGCAGGCCTCGGCGTAGTCCTGGAGCCAGGAAGGATACTTTGATTCTAATGATTTTAAGATTTATGGCCAACTTCTGGTCGCCATTGAAGAATGTATCACTGTGCTTGAGAGGACTGTATCTTCTTGATGGAGAATTGGTTGGTGAAATCTCTAAAGCTTGTCACATACATTAACATATCAGCATATGGTGTTATATGCAGTCTTCAACTGATTCTTTTTTTTTTTTTTTTTTTGCGGAACTGGGGATTGAACTCAGGCCCTTGTGCTTGCCAGGGAAGCGCTTATTTCACTGAGCCATCTCCCCAGCCCAGCAGTGGTGCAGTCTTCATATTAATCTTTTGTCTGATCTCTATCCATTACTCAAAATAGTATTAGATTTCCACCTGAAATTTTATATCTATTTCTTCCTTCTGTTCTGTCAATTTTTCTTCATATATTTTTGGGGATCTTGTTGCTTCATGAATTTGGTGCTCTGTTAGATACATATATTTTTACAACTCAGTTTTTAGACGTATGGAAACTTTATCATCATGTAATATCTTTGTGTTTTGTAACTTTTTTGGCTTGCCATCTACTTCAATAATAGTAGATTTGGTGACTATTTTTGATTACCCTTTGCATGGAACGTATTTTTTCCATCCCTTAAGCTTTTTTATATTCTTTTATCTGAAGTAGAGCTGTTATAAATAATGGATAGATTGTTTCTTATTTTTATTTTTTGTGTTTTTTTGAAGCAAGCGTTTGTAATGCTGTTTAGGTTGGCCTTGAACTCACTTTGTAACCAAGGCTGGCCTAGGACTCATGGTGATCCTCCTGTCTCAGCTTCCTGGGTGCTGGGATTATAGGCCTATGCCATCATATTGGCAGACTGATTGCTTTTTAAAATTCAGTCTTCTGTCTTTTAGTAGGAAAATTTCATTCATTTACTTTTTGCCCCCTTGTTATTGGGAATTGAACTCAGTATCTGGCATGCTGGACAAGCAGCCCATCAATAAGCTGTATCTTCAGCCTTTATTTCATTTACATTGAGTGTGATTATTGACAAAGAATGCTTTATTTCTGGTGTTTAGCTGTTTATTTTCAGTGTATTAGAGTTTTTAGTGACTTATATCCTCCATCATGACCTTTTCTTTCTTTGTTAATTTTTTATTTATGTATTTATTTGGTACAGGGTCTCCTTACACAGTTTGGACTCATAGTAATCCTCCTGTCTCAGTCTCCCCAGTGCTGGATTATAGGCGTGTGCCACAACACCTGGTTTTGTGGTTGACATGGTGTACCCAGGGTAGTGGGTGCTGGGACTGGCAGGGTGTGTGATACCAGGGATCTAACCTGAGTCCTTGTGCTTGCCAGGCATGTGCTTAGACCGCTGAGCTATCTCCCTATCCCCCATTATGACCTTTTCTATTGCGTTGTGCCAATTTAATCACCTCATTTCATTTTCATTGTACTTGAAAGTTTTTTTCTTAGTGATTATTTGCAATAGTTAATAGCTCAAACTGGTTGAGGTCCCTTTCAGCCGGAACCGCCATCTTCCAGTAATTTGCCAAAATGACTAACACAGGGCAAGAGGAGGGGAATCCCATATATATTTTCCAGGCCTTTTAGAAGACATGGGGTTGTTCCTTTGGCCAGTTACATGCGAATCTACAAAAAAGGGTGATATTGTAGACATCAGGGGAATAGGTACTGTTCAAAAAGGAATGCCTCACAAATGTTACCATGGCAAAATGGGAAGAGTCTATGTTATGCAGCATGGTGTTGGCATTGTTGTAAACAAGCAAGTTAAGGGCAAGATACTTGCTGACAGGAGTAATATGCGTGTTGAGCATATTAAACACTCAAAAAGTCGTGATAGCTTCCTGAAATGTGTCAAGGAAAATGATCAGAAAAAGAAGGAAGCCAAAGAGAAAGGTACCTGCATTCTACTGAAGTGCCAGCCTGCCCCTCCCAGAGAAGCGCACTTTGTGAGCACCAATGGGAAGGAACCTGACTTGTTGGGACCTATTCCCTATGAATTCCTGGCATAAACTGGGGGTGTTGCTCTGCCATTCAGTACCGAATTGACAGCTTAAGTGTTCTAGGCACCATGTAAAAATCAAATCATCCTGTATTGTAAGGGTGGATTTCTTAGTTGAATAGGTATGTGGTGCCTTCTTAACTCAGAAATATTTGCAGCTGATGTTCACTGTACCTAGTAATTGTGTGTAGTCCATACTCTCCAGTGTTTTTCTTGCTGAAAGATATTGCTGAGATATTGTGCATGGGTATACCCAAATAATCAAATATTTATAAAATATTTATATTGGCTTGAAAATCCTGTAAATCATCATGAGAAAAGATGTATCAAATTAAAGTAAGTCACTTCAGAAACAAATGTAAGTCCATTTCAGTTAAATAAATTGTTTAAAGCAAAAAACCAACCAACCAACAAGCAAAAAAACCAAACTGGTTGAGGTGAAAGCTAGATCAGCGTCAGTAGTATGCAAACATACTACTTCTGTACATCATCTGTCTGTCTTATTTATGTTGCTGTTGTCCTGGATTACCTTGTTATACATGTACTTATTGACAGGTTTGCATTTGTATTTCAAATCACATAGGAAATCACATAGGAAATCACATAGGAAAAGTAGAGATGTTACAAACTGAAATATGGCAGTTATTTTTTAATTTAGGAAGTTGTTTAAAGTAACAACTAATGCTTATTTTTTTCTCATGGTTTCATATTACTGTATATTGGTCTTTTCAACCTAAAGCATGTTCCCTGTAGCATTTCTTGAATGATGTGTCAATTACAAATCAACTTCTTCAGCCTTTATTTATATGAAAGTGTCTTATTTTTCCTTCATTTTTAAAGGTTAACTTTCCTGAATATAAAATTCTGACTTATTCCTCTTTGCTTAATTTATTGTACATGTTTGCAGTATGTGGTTTCATTCCTTGTGAGGCGTTGGTACCTGTACATGGTGCGCGTGTGTTCATTTTCTTCTTCGTACCCCTCCCTGTCCTCCTCTGTGTCTTGGTTCTGTTCCTTTTTGCAAAAGACTTGTCTGTTTCCTATTATTTATCTTTTCTTTTTGCTTTTTGTTTATATTTTGATTTTCTCATATGAGAGAAACTACATAATGTTTAAGCTTGTGTGTCAGATTTATTTTCCTTAGCATGGTCTCAGTGTGAATCCATTTTCCTACAAATGACTCAGGTTTATCCTTTAAATGCCCCATTTTCTTTATCCATTCATCTGTTGATGATATATAGGCTTCTTCCAAGATTTAGTTGTTACAAGCTATGCTGGTATAAACATGAGTATGTGTGTACCACTATGATATGATGTCTTTAACTCTTTTCAGGAAGATACCTGGAAGAATAGCTGAGTTAAATGCAACTTCTAGTTTTAATTTTTGGGGGAACTTTTATACTGAGTTCTATAATAATTGTACTAGTTTACATTCCCACCAAAGGGAATTGCCTGTGATTCTGTCTTCAGGACTTTTACCTATTTTATCCTCTACAGATTTTGTCCTTTAACATTTTGATCTTTTTTTCTATTTCTGTTTATTACACAATAGACACAGGAGTCAATAGAGTTGTTCTTCTGCATATGTGTATACCCAAATAATCAAATATTTATAAAATATTTGATTAACAGGCTGTCTTTCCTCCAGTGTATGTTTTTGGTCCCTTTGTTAAAGAGCAGACAGCTGAATGTCTGGAGTTGTTTCTGCGTACTCTGTTCTGTTTTGTTTTCCCACAAGTCTGTTTTCTTGGGCCAGTAACATGCTATTTGATCCCTGTGCCTTTGCCATACAGTTTGAAATATGAGATTGTGATGCCTCCTGCTTTGCTCTTGTTGCCCAAGAGTGCTTTTGCTTTTCTGGGTCTCTTTATGTTCCATATGAATTTTAGTTTGCTCTAGTTCTATGAGAAATGTTACTGGTATTTTGTAAATGAACTTTCTTAGCTTTTACTTATTTAGACAAGTCTTATGTTTTCTTTATTTTTAAAGATTAGCTTTTCTGGATATAGAATTTTTTTTGAAGGGGTAGTTTGAGACAGGGTCTTACTGTGTAGTTCAGGCTGGCTTGGAATTGACTATGTAGTTCAGGCTGACTTCTAGCCTGTGGGGAATTCTCTTCCCTCAGCCTCTCAAGTGTGAGAATATGGATGTGCACCACTGTGTCTGGCTTAGATATAGAATTCTTTTTTTGTGTGTGTGCTCTACCAGAGATTGAACTTGGAACCTTGTGCTTTCCAGGCAGGTGCTTATGCAGCTGAGCTGTCTCTCTAGCCCCTTAAACATAGAATTCTTGAGTGATAGTTTTCTTTTTCAGTCCTTTGAATACATCCAGCTGCCTTCTGCTCTGATTTTTTAATCTTACTGAGATGCCTAGCATGTGTGGCAAGTGGCTTTTTTCTTGCTGTTTTCAGTTTCTTCATGTGTTTGGGTTTTTACAGCTTGACCGTGTGTCTCACTATGACTGTGAATTTGCATCCCACTTAGAATTATATCCATCTTCTTGGATACATACATGCATGGATTTTATCAGATTTCGGAAGATTTTGGGTGTTCAAATATTTTATAAGATCTTTTCTCTCTTCTGGTATTCCTACAATTTGTATGTTGGTATGTTTGGTGTTTTCCCATAGATCCTCAGGTTTTATTCATTTCTGTTTTTTTTTTTTTTTCCTTCTATTCCTGAGACTAGGTAGTGTCAATAGTTTTATGTTCAAAATTCTTGAGCCTTTCCCCCCCTACATATTCAAATCTGCTGTTGAATCCTGTAGTGAAGTTTTCTTTTTTCTTTTTTTTCTTTTTTGTCTCTTTTTGAGACAGGGTCTCACTATGCAGTTCAGGCTGGCCTTAAGCTCACTTTGTAGCTCAGGCTGGTCTTGAACTCACAACAATCCTCCTGCCTCAGCCTCCCAAGTGCTGGGATTACAGGCATGCGCCACCACGCCCGGCTTGTAGTGAAGTTTTCATTTTAGTTATATTCCAGAATTTCTGCCTGGTTTCTTTTGATGATGTCCTTGCTTTGTTATTTTAATTTCCTTGAATTCTTCTATGTTTTCCTTTAGCTAGTTGAACATATCTAAGGCAGTTGCTATGACATCTTTAACAAATAATCCCAATTGCTTTTAAAATAAAACCCACAACTGATGTTAATGAGTACAATGCTTTAATTTCTTTTCCTTTTTTTGGCAGAACCAGGGATTGAACTCAGGCCCTTGTGCTTGCCAGGCAAGTGCTTATTCTACTGAGCCATCTCCCTGGCCCCTTTAATTTCTTTTAATTCTATTTTTTGAGGTTTTTTTTTTTTTTTTTGGTAATTGCTCTCAAGATTTTAATTTGTATCTTTATTTATTATAATTCAAATTAATAGTGACTTATTCTGGGAAAAGACAGGAACTTTGCTCCAATATAGTTCCATTTTGATCTCCCTTCATTTATGTTCTTAAGTGTATAAAATACAGTAATATGATTGTTTTTGTTTTTTAAAGTATTATGAGAAGTATATATAGTATTTAACCAAAAACTGTACTCTTTTCAGTGTTCCTAATTGCTCTTCACAGATTTGATTTGCATTCTGTGTTCTTTTCCTTTATCTGGAGGGCTATCCTGAGCTGGTGTGGGTGTGGCAGCAGCAGCCTTAGTGAAGAATGTTGCAGACCATTGCTGCTTTATCTCAGGTTTAGCAGGTTTTTTTTTTAAATGAATAAACACTTCATAACTTGTTTGTTCACATTTGACCTATTTCCAGAGCCTTGGACACTTGTTTTGGACAAGTTTGTTCAGTTTTATATTTTTTTTTGGGGGGGGGAGGATTACAAACTATTCCCTCTGCTGTAGCTGGAAGACTGTGTGTGTGTGTGTGTGTGCGCGCGTGCGCGTGTGTTATTACAAAGACTATAGATGCCTTTTTTTGTGCTATCTTTAGCTGTGTCCCATGGTTTGTACAGATAGGGCTCAAAGCCAAGGGAGCCTGAAAAGTGGACCTACTTTTCCTGGTATGATTGGACTCTGTTACCTTGCTTGGGTCTCCCAAGTCCCCAGGTTCCATCTTTCCCAGGAGGTGGCCTGAGGCTTATCCCATCATGGCACTCTTGTTCTTACAGAGCCCTTTGGGCTGCTCCTATTGACATGGAAGACCTGGAGTAGAACAGCATCTGTCTTGCAGCTTTGACTGGGTGTCCCCAGTGGAGGGGGCTTTAGGATAAGCATTTGCTTTGTACACTGAAGTTTTCATTCCCCTTCCAGGTAACTTTGTACAAAAAAGGAGCTGGGCCTGAGGTGTGTTTGCAGCTGAGCAAGGGTAGCGGGACTGACTGTATAGCTCATATTCTGCTAAGAAGGAGAGAGGAGAGTTCTTTGGCCTGGAAAATAATATGCTCACCATCACAATGATTAGCAGGAGAATTCACGTGCATAATTCTGGAAGAACTTTTCTGACTGGAACACTTGCCTCCAAGATACAGTTTCTCTGGAAGGAATGCCAAGTGTTCTTTTGTTATTGTCTTTATCTTTTCATAGACAATGCCTTGTACATGACTGTAACCAGATGCTTCTGCCTTTCTCTCTCTGCAGAGGAATGTCACGGCATCTGGGGTCATCCCTCAGATCTCTCTGATCATGGGCCCGTGTGCTGGCGGGGCTGTCTATTCTCCAGCCTTAACAGACTTCACGTTCATGGTGAAGGTAAGAAAGAAGGGTCTGTTTCTGGTGTTCTTTGGGAGCCCTGAAGTTCCTTATCTGCAACAAAAACAATTCCTGACCCAGATCTAGGTTGCTATCTGCATTCTGACTGGTATTCAGTGGAGTGATGATAAGTTCTTAGTACAGAGAAGGTTTTGGCATAAAATCTGTAGCTTGTGGGGTTCAGGGGCAGAAGGTGCTTGTGTGCTTCGTTGGTGGGTGATCTTACTTGTTGAACTGAATTGCAAATGATTTTCAAGTAATCAAAAGATCCTGTCCTCCATACAGAGAGATGACTGTTCATTGACTTCTGTTTACAAGGTTTCTCATTGGAGTTCTATAATCTGTGTTATTGGGAAGTTATTTCTGATGTCACATGTTTGTGCCTTCAACTATTTACCATTTTATTATTTATGATGGCAATAGTTAAATCTGACTTCCAATTTCATCTGGGATGTAGGACTTTAATGGAATGATACTTTAAGTGATTTATAAAGGAAGTCATCTTGAATTTACATTTGGGTAATTACCCATCCTCTGACATTTAAAAAAAATTAGCTTTTATCTCTTAAAACATTACCAAAAATAAGCAGTAGACACCAAGACAGAAAAGTTGGGGAGGGGGAGTAATGATAGCCATTCAGTGTCAGCGAACACTTGGAGAAACACTTTTTCTCAAAGCACTTTGGCAGTAGCAGTTCAGAAGTTTCAAAAGTTCTTACACTATGATCAAACTCTGTTGTTCCTAGAGATTGATGGAAAGTGACATAAATGTTCAGCAACAGGGGTGGCTTTCAAAAATTAAGTTGACCAAATCTCTTAGTTCCTGGATAAAGCAAAATCACTGAACTTTTCCCATTAAATCAATCTGTCTCTGTCTGACTGTCTAGCAAGTGCTACAATTTTCTCTTTCTCATTGTTACAAATGGAAGTGTGAGACCAATTCTTCTGGGTGAAGGCATCCCTTCCTTCCCTCCCCATGACTATATATGTGCACATCGCTGAACACAGCTCTTCACGCCTCTTCACCAGCCTTTTCTCTGTTCCTTTAATAATCTCAGTTTCTCAGTTGATACTACCCTCGCATCAGAACTTAATTCTGTTCAGGTCTTTTCTGTCCTCATAGACAAAAGCACTCTTCTAGTTTGCAAACTCTTGCAGCTATTGCTTGCACTAATTCTATCTTTTTATCCTTTCCTCAACATGCAGCTGAATGCTGTTCCTCCCATCTTCTATACCTGTTCTTCTAAGGTCAGCAGTGACTTCTGTGTTACTATAAATACTGCTTACCTGGCCCCTTCTTCAGCCTTTTCACCTTGTTCTTCTCCCATGGCTCCTGTGCTCTCTCTGTGGTGCCTGGCATTCCCTGTCACATGCCTGACTATACCTTCTTGGTTTGCGTTGGCAGTTCACACCATTCCACTGAGGGTCTAGATGCTGGAGTTTCCTCCAAACAGCTGTCCCTTCTCATTCTGTTGTTTTAGGTTAGTCAATCCTGTCCTGTAATTCACAAAACTTTATAGAGTTACTAACTATATTTCTGGCCATGTGGCATGGTGCATGTGTCCTGTCCTAGCTACAGAGCAGGCTGAGGTAGGAGGATCATGAGTTTGAAGCTAGCCTGGGCAATACAACAAGACTGTCTCCTCCCTAAAACCTGTATTTTTGACCTCTGTAAATAGCTATTAAAAAAAATTAACTATTTTAAATGTTAAATTGTCTGTGTATTTAATTAAAGTGCAATGAAAATACTAATACATCTATTTTAAAAGGATCATGTAAGGTAATTACAAAGTTCATAATGCGGAATTCATGTAAGAGCAAGCATTCTGTGAAAGATGTGTCCTGAGGGACTATCCTACTAGATGCCAAGATACAAAGTTATAATAACTGAAACTGTTAACTTTGTAACTAATTGGACAGAAAGCCCATAGGACAGAACAGAATTGAGAAAAGAAATAGATCTGAATATAGTGGACATATCATTTAAAATGCATACATTTTGTTCTATTCAGGGTCACTGATAGTATTAGTGTTTTGTATTAAATGTACCAGAGAGCCAGGTTTAGTAGCTTATGCCTGTAATCTATAATCCCAGAATTCTGAGAAGTTGAGGCAGGAAGGTGGATTGCAAGTTTGAGCCTGGCCTCAGTGAATTAGCAAAGCCCTGTTTTGAAATAATGAAGGGATAAAGATGTAGCTTTGGCCTGTTTTTTAAGGATCAATGCTGAATCAGTGTAGAAAATAGGCGTCAGTTGTAGGAGCTGTGATGTCTATGAGTTTGTACCTGATTTGGAGATAGGGGTTGGGGGACAAGAATTCGGTTAAAATGTGTGTGGGGCTCAGGAGTTCTTGTCTCCCTTCGACAAAGCGCCCCACGAGTCTGACTTACCCAGTCACTCAGACTCTGGAATAGGCAATTAGACTAACAGTTTTGTCTGCCTCCCACCATCCATAAAGTACATGTGCAGGGAGACGACCGGATCTTAGTTGTAGCTTGTTCACTGCCTTTCCTCCCAGTGCTTACAGAGGAGGCTAATTAGGCTCTGTCCTCTTTATCTTGTCTCCCACAGTCTTGATTCTTGCATGGCTAAATCCAACTGACATTCTTGAGCATTTGTTCTAATTGAGCATTCCCTATTCTAGGCAAATTAGGCATACTCTGTGGTTTTCCTATTGGATATGCTGTTGTTTTGCTCACCTGATTTGATTTCAAGACTTTTTATATTGATGTACAGGCTAAAAAATTTTCAACTTTCTCCAGAATTATGCACTAATCTACCGACCTGCCAACCTTTCCATTTGATTTTTTATGAGTATTTTACATTTGGTTTAAGCCACTCCCAATGTATTGTCCAGCCTTCTTCATTCCAGGTGGAAGCTCAGCTTTTGGAAATCAGTCAAAGGTTTTGCCACTGTTTTGCGTAATCTTTTCTGTTATATCATTCAGTCATAAAGTCTTGTTAACATTACTTTAGCCCAGAATGCAATCAAATTGCCCCTTAGTGCTACTTCTTTCTTAAACTGCTAGAATTATGGCTCCACTATGTCATTTCCTACCTGAATTATTCCTGCTTTGATCTTTCCTTCTTCTCTCACTTAATTGTAAAATAATTTAATTTTTTAATATAGCATATACTCAGAAAATGCAAATGATATATATAGTTTAGCAATTATTATTAAATACACATCTATATAAGTAGTATTCAGGTGACAAAATTGTTTGCCAAGAGCCTTGGGCTCATGTCCCTTTCTTCTTTTTTCTTTTTCATTTTGATGCTAGAGTTTGAATTCGGAGTACCACGTATTACTCTGCCATGAAGTTACACCCATAATCCCTTTCCTCGTCATTTCTGTCTCCATCATGTGTACACTTACTTACTTTTTCTGCTCTTACAATAATTTTAAAAATTTGCTTCGCTTGATAATTAAAAAATTTAAATATGCTTTGCTCAATGATATGAATTAGTTTTGTCAGTGTTGAAGATCAAAATATATTCTTCTAGCTTGTGGTTTTTAAGATTTATCTATGTTCTTTGCAAATGTAGCCCATTTATTTTAATAGCTGTGTATTTGGTACACCTTAATCATCCATTTTGTTGTTGGTGGACATTTGATGTGTTTCAAAAGCTTTTTCATGGAGTTGATGGTGTTATAAATATTTTCAATTACATATTTTGGTATACCCATCTTTCAGTTCTTAGGCAATTTTGGATCATAGGAAACAGATATCTTCAGCTTTCCTAAGTAATTCCTGACTGAAGAGGTTGCAGCAGTTTGCAATTCTACCAACACTGCGAATTTCACTTGTTTCACACCCTCTCTAGTACTTATCTTAACATGTCTTACTTATGCCACTTTAAGGCTAATGGGAGCCTCACCACAGTCTTAATTTGTATAACCAAGATCTTGTATTTCTTTGTGATGTGCCTGTTCAACTCTTTCCTTCATTTTTAAAATTTGAGCTTTTGGTTTGTTTTTTGAGTAGATTTTGAAAAGAAGTTCTTTATATATTCTGGATATTTATTCTTTAACCTTTTTTTTTTTTTTTTTGGTACCCAGAGTCAAACTCATTACTTTGAGCTTGCCAGGTGGGTGCTGAGCTGCTGAGCCACGTCTCTGGCCCTGGAGGTTTGTTCTTTACCAGTTATACGTGTTATACCATCTTTTCTCACTCTATGACTTATGGTTTTTCCCTTTTTTAATGCTTTTTAAATGATTTCAAATGAAAAGAATTCTTCACCATTTGAACATTGGTTGAACACAAAATAGTTCTTTTACTTTTTACTGCTTGACACAAGATTCTTAAGTAGGGCCCATCCCCCCTCCTTCCTTCCTTCTTTCCTTCCTTCCTTCCTTCCTTCCTTCCTTCCTTCCTTCCTTCCTTCCTTCCTTCCTTCCTTCCTTCTTTCCTTTCTTTCTTTCTTTCTTTCTTTCTTTCTTTCTTTCTTTCTTTCTTTCTTTCTTTCTTTCTTTCTTTCTTTCTTTCATGTACTGGGAATTGTTGTTCTTGTTCTGTTTTAGCAGTACTGGGGATCAAACCTGGGAATACTCTACCACTGAGCTACATCCCTGTTGTAACTGTAATGGACAGCAGATTAGTCAAGCAATGGTTGTGACTCATCCACATGGCTGACATTGGCAAAAGATCTACAAAGTGTGGTACAGGGTTACAGGATAAACCCTGAAGGTACTTGACTGACCTTATCAGATACAAACGTTACATTTCATGTTATATAGGTCTTGCTCTATCTTAGTCTTAACCATCCAACAGAAACGTATAAAAATGAGATATAAAAAGTAAAGCCATATTACTATGCTGAGCTGTAAAAGGCTCAAGTCAACAACTTCTGACATTGCCAGTCCTTCGGATAACCCACTACTATTATGGACTATTAGACAATATTGGGTTATTTTGCTGAATTCACACACCTACAATATTTAAATGGCAAGGGAATACTCATCCCTGACAAAACTAAACAAAAAAAAGGGGATACAAATAAAGGGCCATTTTGTATCAGTTAATAAAAAATAGGATAGATATACAGCTACTTTCTCTTAATTCAATGAGAAGAAAGATTTGTACTAATAGTGTTTGGACAGGATGTCATGTCTGCATCTTGTACTATAAATAACTACAATGAAGACAACAATATGCAATGTATTAATTATTGAAACTGTCCTACTAATTAGTTTTGAAACTGTCTCATTGCTATTTGTTTCTCAATAAAGTTAATAAAAATATTTATAAAATGAAAAAAAAGTCAGCAGTACAATCATCTTTGCTATTCTGTGTATATATTTACATGTTTTTCCTCCCCGTCCCTTTTTCCCTTTCTTTTCTTTCCCTCATCTTCAATTGTTTGTCATGTTTGGTTTCTTTCTATTTTACTGTATCTATTATACCTTTCAGATTTTATTCTTTCATGTTCTTATACTAATGAGACAATACTATGTTTACCCACAGGTCTGATTTATTTCACCTATAAGTATTCAATCTGAGTTCTGATCTTTGTAGTTTATTTTGTTCTATTGGGTTCAGTTAGCGTTTTTGTTTTCCTAGGAGTTAGAGATTTTTTATTTAAATTTTCTCTGATTTTTGATGTACGCCTTCATAGCTATAGATTTTTTCTTAGAAATGCCTTTATTCTATCACAGAGATTCTGGTATGTTGTATTTCCATTGCATTTGATGCTAGAAATCTTTAATTTCCCCCTTTTCCTTCCATAAGCCACTGATAGTTCAAAAGTGAATTGTTCATTTTATGTGTTTATGTCATTTCAGTAAGTTTTCTTGCTGTTGACATCTAGTTTTATTTCATTGTTATAAGATGCAAACACTTATTTCTGCTTTTTTACTAACCTTAAGACTATGGTCTAAAATATGATCTGTTCTAGAAAAAGTTCCATGTGCTATTGAGAAGAACGTGTGTCCTGCAGTTACTGGGTGACATGCTCTGCAGATGCATGTAAATCCATTTGGTCTGTGCTGTTTTTAACTCCTCCATTCTGGATGATGTATCAGTGGTAGTAGTGAAATTCTTATGGCATTGGGGCCTATCTCTTTACGTTAGGTAGTGTTTGTTTTGTGAAATTTGGTACACTGCTACTCAGTTCATATATATATTTTACTTTACCAATATATAGTGGTCTTTTTTTTTTTTTTTTTTTTGTATCAGGAATCAAACTCAGGATGTTGTGCTTGCCAGGCAGGCACTTATGACCTGGCAGTGACCTTCTTTATATTTTCTAATTTTGGCTTGAAATCTGCTTTGTGAGCTGCAAGTACAACTATGTTTCTTACTTTTGGATTCCATTTAGGTGGATTATGGTTTTCTATCTTTTATCTCTTTCTTGTTGCAGGGGAGGTTTGTATTTTGTTAGGTAGCAAGCAGTTGATTTTTTTTTTTTTAAAGACATGTGCCAGGTTGTGTCCTTTAATTGGTTTGATAAGAATATTTACATTTAGGTTTATTACTGAAAAATTTGTACTACCATAATTTTTATTTTATTGAAGTACAAATAGCAATGAGACAGTTTCAAGACAAATTAACACAACAGATTCGATAAATTAATATATTGCAAACTGTTTTCATAATGTTTTGGTATCGTACAAGGTTTACAGACATTATTATAAAGATGTCTCTTATCAGTGAATTAGGAGAGTGTAGCTGTTATCTTATTTTTTTTATACCTGAATTATATCACAGATTCAATAATTAATACTTTCTACCTTGTTATTTTCCTAGTAGTTGTCTATAGTACTAGAAACCGACATAATATCTTGTCCAACCATTATTACTGCAAATCTTGCTTCTCACAGAATTATGCAGAAGCACAGCATATTTATCCTAACTCTACTGTTCATACACACACTTCTTCCTTTGTATACCCCTTTTTCCATCTAGACCTGTCAGAGATGGGCACTCCATTGTCATTAAACCAATTTAGGTGCCTGAACTCGGTGACACAATCCAACACAGTCCAGCATTCCACAATAATAGTGAGTTATCTGAAGAAGTTGTTAACTGTAGCCATTTACAGCCTTACTTATTATTTTGGCCCCATATTGTATACCTCATTTTTATACTTTTCTGCTGGATGGTTAAGACTGAGACAGAGCAAGACCTATATACCAAAAGATGTAGTTTTTGTTTCTGATGAGGTCAGTGAAGTCCCCTTAGGGTTTATTTTGCAATCTTGTTCCTTACTCTGTAGATCCTTTGTCTGTGTCATCCATGTGCATGAGTCATGGCCAAAGCTTGACCAGTTTGCTCTCTGTGAGAGTCTGAGAGAAAGTTTTCTCTCCATGTGACTCTCCCCAGGCACACTATATCATTGGTCTCCTTGCTCTGTGGCTCCATAATCTCCTTGATCAGAAAATTTGGGGCACAACTGAGTTTCATGATGTTACAGTACAGGTTCACCTATGTCCTGAGTCTTAACCGACCTTGAAAGGCGAGGGCTGAAATGTTGGCTAGCCTTGCAGCTCCATCATCTCTCCAATTTTGATCTGTGAACTTAGGTTGTTAACCATCCAGAAGAAAATCTGATTAGTACCCTGCAGCATATGCCGTTCAGTTTGCCCTATCTGACTCAATTGTTTTTAGTTGTTGTTGTATATTTCTAGTTTTATTTCTTCTTTTGACTTCTTATACTAGGGAGACTATATGATATTTGCACATGTGTGTCTGGTTTATTTCACTTATGAGTATATGTTCAAGTGGCATCCACTTAAATATAAATGCTTCAAATTTATCATTCTTAGTAGACGAGTAATACTCCATTACATAGAAATACCACATCTTTTTCAACCATTCCTCATGCGATGGACATCTTGGTTATTTCCAAGATTTTGCTATCACAAATTGTGCTGCTATAAACGTAGGTACACATGTATCACTATGATATAATGTTTTCAGTTCCTCTGGGAAAATTCCCACTAGGAGGATAGTCAGTTTGAATGGGATTTCTAGTCCTACTCTTTTTGAGGAGTCTCCACACTGACCTCCACAATGGTTGCACCAGTCTACATTCCCACCAGCAGTGGAGAAATGTTCCCTTTTCCCCACACCCTCTCCAACATTTGTTGTTGGTTGATTTCCTTAGGATAGCCATTCTTTCTGGCGTTAGATGGTATCTCAGTGTTGTTTTTATTTGCATTTCACGGATGACTAGTGGTGTGAAGCATTTTTTCATATATTTATTCGCTTCTTTAATTTCATCCTCTTGAGAAGTGTGTATTCATCTCAGATGCCCATTTCTGAATTGGGTCTTTAAATTTGAGGACCCTGTTATATCTTAGTTCTTTATATATTCTAGACAGCAGGCCTTTGTCTGATTGCTTATTAGTTAGGATTTTTTCAAAATTTGTGGGTTATCTTTTCACTCTTGACAGTTTCTTTTCACGTGCAGAAACTCCTCAAGAAGTGTTGATCCCAGTTTGTACTACCATAATTTTGTTTTTTCTAATGTTTGATTTTTCCTAATTCTTACTTATTTCTTCTCTGGGTAGGATTCCTTTAAATATCTTTTGCAATGCTGGGTTATGGTCATAAATTCCTATAGTGTAGTTATCTTGGAAGGTCTTAATTTCCCTTTAATTCTGAAGGATATCTTTACTACATATAGTATCTGGGTTTGCAATTATTTTCTTTTAGAGCTTGAAATACACTGTTCTATTCTCTCCTGGCCTTGAGAATTTCTTCTGAGAAATGTTTATTTTGAAGGGTTTGCTTTTATAAGTAACTTGGCATTTCTCTTATAGCTTCCAATATTATTTATTTATTCTATACCTTTACAGTTTATTATAGTAAGAGTCTTTCTATCATACTTGTTCAGGCTTCTATATGTCTTTTATATCTAGCTGTCTATATTTTTCCCAAGGTTAATCTTACTCTATTTCACTCAATAGATTTTTCTGTACCTTTAATCTATAGCTTGGTACCGCCTTTTGTACAGTTTGTAAAAACTTTTAGTTATGTTTCAGAATTGTTGGATGTTTTATTTATAATTTTTTTTTGTAGTTTTTAGGGAAAGGTTTACAGGGTGTTCAGGGTCTCACTACTAGATGGAACTTGTAGTGATCCACCTGTTTGCAGCCCCTTAAGAGCTGGGATTACAGGTGCCTACTGCCACACCCAGTATCAATTGCTGTCTCAGCACTCCCTGGGACGGGGCTGGTGTGGCAGGCCAAAGGATCAAAACTCCAGCCCTTGCGCCTGCTTGCGGGTGCTTTAATCTGCTGAGCTATTTGGCCGGCTCTTATTTTTTTCTTTTTTAGTGTCTGAATGTAATAATTTATCTATCTGCCTTCTTTCCCTGAAATTCTGTCTGTCCCCACACTTGGTTTAGTGATACTGATTTGATAGTTGAAGATATGTCAAGGGCTGGGGAGATTAGCTCAGCAGCATAATCGCCTGCCTGAGTTTGATCCCTGAATACCCCCCAAAATAAACAAAGATGATATTGTCTTAATTCTTTGATATAGGTTGCTGCTTTTCCCTTTATAACAAATTAGTGCTCTTCAGAAAGGGCTTGCAGACCACACAGATGTTCTCTAAATTGTACTTTTTTCTTCAGGGTATCCGTTGATGTATCTTGTCTGTACCAGTCTGTATTTTATTGTTTAAAAAATGCTTTTTATGCAACTTCATCGCTTGCATTGTATAGTTTTTCATTTTACTTAATCATTCTATTGTTTTAGGGATTTATTTTATTAACATAGATGCCTTTTTTCTTTTACTCAATTATTTATAATTAATTTGAGTATTCAAATTACCCTTAACCAAGCCAGTAGTGGCTCCTTTAAGCTGGCTTCTGTCTGCTTTCATGAGAACTAATGTGAAATGTGCCCATTCCTTAATGAGTATTAGTATGTTTTAGCTGTCTGTTTGTTTGTTTGTTTATTTATTTATTTATTTATAGAGGCAAGGTCTTGCTATGCAGTTCAGGCTGTCATGAACTCACTGTGTAGCCCTGGCTGGCCTTGACTCAGAGTGATACTCCTACTTCAGCCTACCAAGTGCTGGGATTATAGGCATGCACCACCAGTTCATCGCTTCTTTTTTGTTTGTGACCTGGTTTATAAGCACAGTAACACATGCAGAGTAAGAAACCTATGTCTTATACCAACCCACAGGGTGACTCCTGCCTATGCTTTTCATTTAACAGTCTAAGATATTTCATTACAGATTTATAGAAGTTGTGACTGTATATAAGATAAAATACATTACTCATTTTTTAATTTTCTTTTTTATTGAGAAACAAATATCAATGAGATAGTTTCAAAGCTGATATAAGGACAGTTTAATAATTAATACATTGTACATTGTTTTTTTTTTTTTTTATTTATTTTTATTTTTTTATTTTATTTTTTTTTTTTGGCGGAACCGGGGATTGAACTCAGGCCCTTGCACTTCCAGGGAAGTGCTTATTTTACTGAGCCATCTCCCCGGCCCCTGTACATTGTTATTGTCTTACAGGTTATCCATAATACAAGAAGCAAACAGGATATCCTGTCCAAACACTACTAGTACAAATCTTCTCATTGAGTTAAGCAAAAGTCCTATACTAATTATTCTGTATAGACAAATACAAACTGGTCCTTCCTATGTAGCCCCTTTTTTTGTTTAGTCCTGTCAGAAATGGGTATTTCATTGGCATCTAAATACTAATAGGTGCATGAATTCAGCAAAACAATTGAACACAGTCCAGCAGTCCACAATAGTAGTGGGTTATCCGCAGAAGTTGTTGATGAGCCCTTCACAGTTCATTGTATTAATATAGCTTTACTTTACTTATCTCATGTTTAATACTTTTCTGCTGGATGGTTAAGACCAATAGAGCAAGACCTATATAACAAGAAATGTAACTTTTGTATCTGATAAGTTCAGTCAGGTACCCTCAGGGTTTATCCTGTAACCCTGTATCGCACTTTGTAGATCCTTTGCCTGTGTCAGCCATGTGGATGAGTCACAGCCATTGCTTGACCAGTCTACTCTCTGTGAAAGCCTGAGAGAATGTTTTCTCTCCATGTGACTCTCCTTAGGCACGCTATACGTCATCAATCACATTATTCTGTGGCTGCATATCTTCTTGATCAGAAAATCTGGGGCACCACTGAGTTACATGATATTACAGTACAGGTTCTCCTATGTTCTGAGTCTTCACTGACCTTGAAGGGCTAGGGCCAAAATGTTGGCTCACCTTGCAGCCCTTCTTTTCTCTCATTTTTGATCTGCAAACTTAGGTTGTTAACCCTCCAGAACAGAAGCTTATTATTACCCTGCAACATATGCAGTTCGGTTTACCCTCACTATCTGTCTAAATATCAGACATCGTAGGCATATCATAGAACAGGTATTTTCCATCAAGTATTGAGATATTAAACTTTAAGTCCTTACTTAAAGGACTTAAATGTGGAGAAAATAATTAAAAAATAGGAATGAACACTTACATATATTTACACAGAAATTTAGAAATCGATCCATATACAACATTGTAGCAGGACTGTCCTGTGACATTTTTTTTCCTGTGTCTTATTTTTCATTTATTATCCTTTATTAAAAAAAAAAACTTTTATTTGAAAGACAGTATAGTAATACTTAGTATGTCATGACAAGAAGTACATATTTAGAAGACCAGAATTACAGGAATTCCAAGCATGACCCTTCTATTACACATTGGTATCTTCACTGCAGTTGCTTGGCTCACAGATATCAGCATATAGTCAGGGTGAGAATCCTTCTCAGGATCATTGCCTTACCCATCTAGTGCATATAAATGTATGGTTTTGCCCCTGTCATGTTTCTCAGCTTTTCTCCTTGCCCTCTCCTCGTCATCCAATCCTCAAGTTCTCCCTTTCCTTTTAATTGTGTTATACCTTTCACATTACTCATTTTCTACATGGTGTCTTACAGCCATGTGTATGTTTTCTGAAAGCTTTGTTAAATATCAGTGTTCCTTCCAGGAAGAGAAAACAAATTTCAATTTTTGAACAAAAAGTACATAGCCCAGAAGGGCTTTATTGAACCTGGATAAAATTACAATATGGATTGTTTTAAAAGTACAGACTACAAATAACTGAACCTAAATGTCTATTCTTTCCTGTACTTTTAGCTAATATTACAGAAGTAGTGGCAATTTTAAAAGTTGCTATTAATGTTTTTTTCTACCAGAACAAGATTCCTTTATAAAATCTTAGGAAATAAGATTGAGTAATATCTGTTGTAGACATACCTTACTCTTTAACAACTCCCATTCTCCACTACACCTTCAAAATCATTAACAGTTTTCTCTGTGGCATATAATTTAAGAATTATGAAAAGCTAATTTGTGTAGTGTGTCTGTTGGCTTGCTCTCTGGTTGTTCTGATATGCCCTGCTTTGTTGGTCGTATTGTATGAGGCTATACTTCCCAATGAAAGATTGACAAGATTGCTGTGTGAAGAAGTGAGCAGAGGAGACTTTAGAAATGGTTATCTTCAATATGGCCAAGAAAGTAGTTCTTTGACTGTGCTGGAGCTATAGACATATGCAACCACATCCATCACTATGCTTTTTTTTTAAACAACCATAGTTAGGTTGGATGCACTTGATGTATGATAAATTGTACAATTTAAATTAAACTTACTTGTACAGTTTGACAACTGTATACAACTGTAAGGGAATTACCACATGACTGAAGTAGTGAACATTTACCTCTAAAAGTTTTTCATGTGGTTTTATAATACATCCTTCCCTTTTTTCCAACCCTGGCATTGTTGTCTGTTGCTCTTTTGTCAGTAAAGATAAATTTGCATCCAACACATGTTTTATGTACAAAGTCATATGAAAAGTATATGGCTCTTTTATACGTCAGTAGTAGCTTTCATTTAGGACAATTATTTTGAGATTTACTTGGACATTTTGGATCCTTCTTTTGGGATAGGGTTTACTTTCTAAGCTCTCTTGACATTCACAGCAAATTTGAGCAAAAGATGCAGAGATTTCCTCTATACTTTTCTTATATTTATCTGTGGCCTCTCCTCTAATTAACACACTCTGCCCAAATGATACATTTGTCACAAATTGATGACCTTGCACTGTGCACCATTATCCAAGGTCCATAGTTTACATGATGGTTCACATTTATGTTGTTCAGTCTGTGGGTTTAGACAAACTTATGACCTTTATCATACAGAATGATTTACCCTAAAAATACCTTTTGCTTTGCCTATTCCTGTCCCCTTCCCTAATGTCAGACAACCATTGATCTTTTTGCTACCTCTATTCCTTTTACCTGTTCATGTTGTTGAAACCATCCTTCTTTGTAGGCTTTTCAGATTGGCTTTTTTTTTTCTTTGCACATTGCTGCTTTATTTTTTCTTGTCATACAAGAATGTTTAAATCAATTTTTTTCAATTTTTGGACCAATGTTACTTGCATATATTTGTTAATCTGAACAACTGTTTTACACTTGATCTTAGTCAAAAGGCCGAGAAGCGATGAACAAATCTTTTGAGGACAGTAATATTCATTATAACAACTATTGCTGAGTGTCACTTTGTTTAGTAAAATTCTGTATCATTTCTAATTAAAAATTTTTTTTCAAATTAGTAGAACAGATTCAATAATTAATACATTACATATTGTTTCCTTGGTGCTTATTTGTTGTACAAGGTGCAAGGTGTAAAGTCTATTTACAAACACTATTAGAGCAGATCCCTCTATTCATTAAATTAAGAGAATGTAGCTGTATACCTATCTTTTTTTTCAAAGCTGATTAATAGGACAGTTTCAATAATTAATACTTTTTACATTGTTATCTTCCTAGTGGTTATCCATAGTACAAGAAGCACACAGGATATCCTGTCCAAACACTATTAGTGCAAATCTTTCTTCTCATAGAATTACGTGAAAGTAGGTGCATATTTATCCTTAACTGTTCTGTATATACAAATACAGAATGGTCCTTCCTTTGTATCCCCTTTTTTTTTTTGTTTAGTCCTGTCAGAAATGGGTATTCTATTGGCATTCAATTATTATAGGTGCTTGAATTCAGCAAAACACTCCAACACAGTCCAGCAGTCCACAATAGTAGTGGGTTATCCGAAGAAGTTGTTGACTAGAGCCATGTACAGCTCAACATATTATTATGGCTTTATTTTGCATACCTCATTTTTATACTTTTCTGCTGGATGGTTAAGACCAAGATAAAGCAAGACCTGTATAACAAAAAATGTAACTTTTGTATCTGATAAGGTCAGACAAGTCCCCTCAGAGTTTATCCTGTAACTCTGTACCTCACTTTGTACATATTGGCTTTTTTAACTTAGTAGTGCATATGTACTGAGTGCACTGACACATCCCTGTCACCTCAGCACATGGGATGCTGAGACTGGAGGAGGATCATGAGTTTGAGGTTGACCTGGGCTACATAGTGAATTTGAGGACCTGTAAAAAGACTAGAACTGTGAGGTTCCTTTATGTTTTTTCATGGCTTACTAGCACCAAATAGTATTTCATTGTCTAGTAGCTTCTGGCTTTATTTATTTAGGACCAAAAGACATCTTGGATCCTCTTTTTTTGGTATTACCAACAAAACTGCTGTAAACATCCAGGTGTGAGTTTTCATACAGATACAAGTGTTCAGCTCATAGAGTAAACACCAAGTAGTTCAATTGTGGAATCATATGTTAAAAGTATGTTCAGCTTTTTAGGGGCTGTCAAATAGTCTTACAAAGTTGCTGTGACATTTCACATTCCCACCATGAGTGAATGAAAGTTCAGCTGTTTCACATCCTAGCCAGCATTTGGCAGTGGCAGTGTTCTGGAGTTTGGCCATTTAGTGGGAGTATAGTGGTGTCTCATTTTAATTTACAATTCTCTGATGACATATGACGTGTAGCAGCTCTCATATGCTCTATCACCATCTGTATGTTTTTTTTGGTAAAATCTCTGTTTAAGTCTTTGGCCTGTTTTATTTTTTTAACACAGTCACGATGGAGGCATAATTCCAATGATTGCTGCTGGTGGGTTCTGAACCATCATAGGCACAGGCATGACTCTCGTCATGCAACACAGGACAGTTCCATCTGGTGGTACAGTCACGCATGCACCTCCAGCAGTTCAGGCCAGTGGGAATCTGCTAATGGATTGTTTGTGTTCTTATTGTTGAGTTTTATGAGTTCTTTGCGTGTTTTGGATAACAGTCCTTCACCTAATGTATTTTTTTGCAAATTACTTTTTCCTAGGCTGTGGCGTTTCATTTTCTTTTCAGTAGTAATTTTAAACTTTAACCAAGTACAGCTTCTGAGGTATTCTTTTCATGATTGTGCCTGCACTGCTGCTTCTAAAAAGTCACTGCCAAAGCCAAGATCATCCAGTTTTTCTCTGCTATATCCTAGGAGTTGTAGACTCATCTTCCCTTGTAGGTCTGTGATTCATGGGGAGTTAATTTTTGTGAAAGATATTAAATCTCCTTATAGACCTTTTCATTTGGATGTCCAGTTGTTCCAGCAATTTCGGAAGTCCTTTATTTCTCTGTTGTATTGCCTTTGCTCCTTTTTCAAATATCAGTTGACTGTGTGTGTTTACTTTTGGACTCTGATCTGTTGATATGTTAGCCAAGACCATGTCATCTGATTACTATAGGTTTGTAGTATATCTTGTTGTTAGATACTCCTCCAGTTTTTGTTCAGTATGATGATCACTGTGTGGAATTGCCTCACCATATGAACTTTAGAATGTTTTTAAACTGCTGAACAAAATATATCAGTGACATCTGTGGTATATTAAAAGTTTTTATGAGTTTGAGTTTTAGTTTATACCTCAAGGGCAGGAGTATGAGAGAACTTCCAACAACCTGGTCCATTCAGAGAATGAAAGTTACTGGAGACAATATGAAATTTAAATTGAATATTAATTTATAAATAATTTCATGTTCTGATAGAAAATTATAATTAAAAAAGAATAGTAAAATTATAACTGAGAATCTGTGTTGTTTAGTTAAGCAAAAATGTTGAGGAAAAATTTCATGATACTGGACTTGCAATGATGTATTTGATATGATGCCAAATACATACTTAATTAAAAAACAAGGTTTATTATATAAAATATTTTATGCATTAAAGAGATTGAACAGGAAGGCTAACAACAAAGAGTATGAGAAAAAATTCCTGCGAATCATGTATCTTATAAGAGTTTATATCTAGAATATATATTTTTAAATCCTACAGCTAAAAATCAAACGAGGAGGAAGGTCACAAGTGGACAACAGATTGAACAATGGATCATTTTTTTTGATATACACAAAATTTTGGTATTTTGATTAGGATTATATTGAATCTATAATGGAGTGCACAAGAAATGAAATCTTGACACACTGTAAGCATTCCTAACTTGGAGATATTTTGTGTTCCATTTATTTGGTTCTTTTATTTCACTGGTCAGAATTTTGCAGTTATTCTGTATATATTTTCTTACATCCTATACATATTTTGTTAGACTTATACCCCAGTATCTTAGTATTGGGGATGCTAATGGAAATGATACTTTAAAAAAATGTATTTAGTACAGGGTCTACAGGGTCTCACTATGTAGGTTGGAATCATAGTGATTCTCCTATTTTCAGACTCCCAAGCGTGGGATTATAGGAACGTACCACCTTACTCCGTCTCAATCAGATGCTCCTCAGGGGTGGGGCTGGCACAGTGCACACACAATGGACTTCAGTCCACTGAGCTATCTGACCAGCCTGGAAATGATATATCTTTTTAAATTTTAAAGTCCACTTACTCATTTCTGGTTATATAGGAAAGCAGTTGACTTTTGTGTATTAACCGTGTATCTTACAGCACTGCTATAATCTTTAGCTCCAGAATGTGTTTTGTTCAGTTCTTTCAGATTTTCTGTACTGATGATGAGGTTATGTTTGGTCTTCTTATCCAAGTAGTAACCAGGGCCATCCCTGCTTAGCCTTTGAGATCAGATGAGGTCAAGAATGTGTAGGGTGGTACAGCCATAGAGTGCACAATGATTATGTCATGATTTGGATGAAAAATGTGCCTGAAGGGCCAGCCAGATAGCTCAGTGGACTAAAGTGCCTGTTTGGGCAGAGTCCTGGCATGCGCTGAGATGGCAATTGAGACTGGGCGTGGTGGTGCGCGCTTATAATCCCAGTGCTTGGGAGGCTGTAAAGGGAGAATCAATGTGAGTTCAATATACATAGTGAGACCCTGTAGACCCTGCAGACTCTACCAAATACATTAAAAAAAAATGTGCTCAGAAATCTACATTCGGAGATGGGGCTTTTTGTAGATGATTGGAGTTTGAGGGCACTAACCTGTTCATCGAGTTAACTTACTGATGAGTGCATGGCCAAGTGGACTGTCAGAGATGAGCCTGGTTGAAGGAAGCATGTGTGTTACTGGATGTGGGCCTTTGGAGGTTCTCTCTTCTCTCTGGGTCTTCCTCGCTCTTGGCTTTTCAGCTGCCTTGAACTCACCATGTGCTTTTACCATGATGCTCCTTTTTGGGGCCAGTGGACCACGAGTGGAAACCTCTGAAACCGTGAGCTGAGCTAAACTTTTATCTCAACACAGATGTGAGCAACACAGTTATGATATATGAGAACAAAGACAGTTGATTTCTTCCTTCTTGATCTTTGTTTTTTTTTTTTTTTTTTTTTTCTGTCTCAGGTTTATTTGTACAAAGAACACAGGAGGACATCAGCCTCCCACAGATGGCACTCCAAGGGTCACACCAGTCCTTCTGTTTTTACATTAGCAGATAAGAGGCTTTTACTGTAGAGCCTTCACAGGGGCCTGGCCACCTTTGGGAGCCTGGGCTGGAGCAGAAGCCGGAGCCTGAGCCCTGGCTGGAGTCTGGGCCTTTGGCCAGCAAGGCCTGCCACCCTTGGCAATGAAGGCATGGATACACTTCACACTCTTGGGGCGGGCAGTATAGGTGAGTCGAGTGAGCCTGCAGTTACTCCTTTTGGAATGACCTTGGGCTTGACCTCCTGAGGCTTGACGAGGGCCTTAATAGCCTTGGCGCGTGCAGTCATGGCCTTGGCATTGTTTGCCTGCATCTTCTTGCCAGGCAAGTACTTATTCTACTGAGCCGTCTTCCCAGCAGCCTGCATCTTCTTGAGGCCCTTCTTGTGCTTCTTGGCAAAGGGCATGTTCCTAAGGACCTTGGGATCTGCCCCCTTCAGAGATTCGTATCTTTGTGACCTAGGTTTCTTGATGCCATTTCTGTGCCGTTTTTGGGACTGGTTGTATATAGTGTGGTTCTTGGACTTAGCTGTAACTGCACTGTAAGCCGTGGCTGCCAAGCGCTTGGAACTGGAAGCTGAAAAGGATCTTTGTGTGTTTTATGCCTATCTTACTATATGAGTTAAACCTTTTAAAAGGCAAAGTTGAAAGTAATGGTGAGAGGACATTCTTGCCTTGGTCCTGACTTTGACATCAAAGCTTCTAGTTTCTCATTAAATATGATGTTAGCTGTAAGTTTTTTGTAGATTTTTTTTCCCTAACCAATGTAGGAAGCTTCCTTTTAAATCTGCTGAGAGTTTTTAACTGTAAATAAGTATTAGATTTTATCAGCTGTTTTTTTTTTTGCATTTATTTATATGATTTTTTTTAGGTGTTGATGTGATAGATTTCATTTAAGACCTAAAAAATATATATTTTTTTCCATTTATGTATCTGGTATAGAGTCTCACTATGCAGCTGGGACTCGTAGTGATCCTCCTGTTTTCAGCCTTCCCAGAGCTGAGATTACAGGTATGTGCCACCATGCCTGGATTAGGTCACTGCCTCAGCATGTGAGACTGGGGCTAAATTATCTTTTGTTACCAATAAATCCAACTTTATATATATATATATATATATATATATATATATATATATGACATATAACATATATGTCAACTTTATATATATATATATATATATATATATATATATATATATATATATAATATATATAAAATATATATATATTATATATATATATATATATATATATATATATATATATATATATATATGACATATAACATATATGAATTTATATTTTGGTGGTACTTGAAGTTAATCCAGGGCCTTTGCAGTGAGTTATGTCTTCTTTCTCTCTCTCCCTCCCTGTGTTTTTTTGTCTGTCTCTATCTCTCTGTCTCTGTCTCTTTCTCTTGTCTAAACTGGGTTCAAACTTGTGATCTTCCTGTCTCAGCTTCCCAGAATGCTGGGACTGTAAGTATCTCCCACCAGGCCCACCTTATCAATCTTGATTTTCTAGCTTTTTGTTGGGGAGTTTTGCATCTGTATTTATGAGAGAGTTTTCTTGTGCTGTCTCTGTCTAATGTTGGTATTTGGTTAATCTGGCCTCATAGAATGAATTAGGAGGTATTTCCTCCATCTTTGTCCTAGAGAGGTTTTAGGTAGACATATCTGATTGGCAGCCTGCTTTATTTTGCCCCCTTTAAAAATACCACAATAAAAGTATTATTTACTTTTTAATAATAAAAGTATTTTTAAAAGGCTATTTTGTGACTTATACATTAAGTATATATTTTATATGTGGCTCAAGGCAATTCTTCTTTACTTAAGAAAGGAAGAATTATTTCTCCTTTTAAGGTTTGGCAGAATTTGCCAGTAAACTCATCTGTACCTAATGCTTTGTGTATTGGAAGGCTATTATCAATTTCTTTAAAAAAATCTGAATAGACTGTTAAATTGTTTCCTTATGTGGATTTTTCAGGGAATTGATCCATTTCTGTAGATTATCATGTTTGTGGGTTATAGAGTTATTCACAGTATTCCTTATTTTTATTTTATTTATTTTTTAATTCTAGCGCTGGAGTTCAGATCCAGGGCATTGTGCATGATAAACAAGTGCTCAGTTACTGGGCTGTCCCTTGCCCTTTCCATTTACGTTGAGGCAGGGTTTCTTTTTGTTGTTGAGGTTGAGGTGGACTTAAACTAATGTAGTATTTCTTTTTGGTTCTTTCTTAGAATTTTCACTTTTTTGCGTATAAGGTCCACCTGTTATTGAATGCTGTTTACTTTATCCATGAGAATGCTTAGTTGCTTCTTCTTCTTCTTCTTGTTTTTTGAGGTCATGTCTTGCCTCAATCTTCCAAGTACTATTACAGAACTCAGTATCTTAATCAGAGTTGTTTTAAATTTCTTGTCTTGTCTGATTCTCCTTGAAATGATTGTTCTGGTTGTTCAACTTGTGTTTTTTGGCCTTGCATATATCATACTATTTTCTTGAGAGCTGATGTGATAGACTGAGTGGCAGAAACTCTCATCAGTAGCCTTTAGGAATGTGGGGGTCAGGTGTCAGGAGCGGGAAGTGTATTTCAGTGCTATGAGTAGATCTCAGTCTTTGAATTTGTACATGTGGGTTGTGTCCTCACCCGTGTTTCTCAGTGCCCTTCCCTCCCTTTCACCTCCTTTGGTGGAACAGGTTGCCTAGAGTGGGCTGGACTAGACTATATCCCTTCTTCCATCTGGAAGGAGTTGGGTGTTTTTCTTGGTTGAGGTCAGTCTCTAGTGAAACTCTAGCAGGTTAGGTTGACATTCACTAAAGAGTGTTGGTAAGAACAGAATGCTGCTGTACTCTTTGGAATGGTCCTTGTTTTTCCTCTCCATGCCAGAAGCAAGAGGGAGTTCATTTCAGTCATTTTCTTGTTGCACAAACAATACCCAACACCCACAGTTTAAAGAAGGAGAGGATTATTTTGGCTCCGGTTCAGTCCACGTTTGTCTGGCTTCAAGGTCGAAACAGGTGGCAGAGGGCTGTGGTGGAGGAAAGCTGCTCGCGTCATGGCAGCCGGGAAGCAGGGAGAAGAGAGGAGCCAGGGCAGGATACATGCCCTTCCACATCGTGCCCTCTGATCCTCCTTCAGCCAAGCCTCACCACCGAAGAATACATTCAGCTATGGATTACTCAGGGGTTAACTGAACTCTCACAATCCAAGTACTTTCCAACAGCACTTCTCTAAACACGTGAGGTTTCTGGAGGACATGCTAAGTTGAAACCATAATACAGTTCTTCTCCACTAGTCACTGACTACGATCAAGTTCCTGGAGGTAAAACTCATAAAAGTAAGAGGTTCCTAGTGACCAGGCTCTTGTGGAGATCTCTCCCAGACTGTCTGCGGTGTGGCCTAGTCACATGGCAGCCAGGCTTAGTCTATGCTAGCCCTGGCTCTATGGGTGTTTGTACTCATGAGTTTCTATTCTGGCAAGAATGAATTCTCTGCATTGCTTGTCTGGCTCCCAATTCTGGAGTGACTCCAATTTTTGTTTTTTATTTAGAAGCAGTTGATTTTTGTTTTTCAGGTTTTACTTATTAGTAAAGACTCGGTTCAGTTTCTTAGTATTTGTATCCTTGTTTAAGGATGTGACTTTTTTTTTTTTTTGTCTTTTTTTTTTTTGAGACAGGGTCTCATTATGCATTTCAGGCTGGCCTCGAGCTCACTTTGTAGCTCAGGCTGGTCTCAAACTCACAACAATCCTCCTGCCTCACCCTCCCGAGTGCTGGGATTACAGGCCTGCGCCACCACGCCCGGCTTGGTTCAGTTTCTTTTATGCTAGGTTGGCTGTTTGAAGTTTTTTTTTTTTTTTGTCTTTTTGAGACAGGCTTTCAGTATGTGTTTCAGGCTGCCTCGAACTCACAATAATCCTCCTGCCTCAGCCTCTTGAGTGCTGAGATTATAGGCATGCACCACCTGCCTGCTTCAAATTTTTTAATTGTTATAAATAATGCTGAAGTAAACATTAGTATAGAAATCTTTTTGTGGAATGGGGAAGACCTTTCTAGCTAGATGTTTTCTAATAAGATCCCAAACAAAGGGCCATAAAAGAAAAGATTGATAAACCATAGACTAATTTCCTTAGTATGCATTTTCCTTAGTATGAGTAACTTTTCTCATTGCTGACACAAAATATCTATACCTAAAATTTAAGAAGAAAAGTTTATTTAGGTGGCTCTTTGTAGAGGTTTCAGTCCATAATCACCTGGCTCCAAGGCAGGGTGGCACATGGCAGAGGGCAACAGTTTTTGGCAAAGGAAGACAGCAAACGTAGCAAGAGAAGGAAGGGACAAGCCTCTTCCTGTCCATTATATTGTATGCAGGCCACCATACATAGGGCAGATGCACTCACCCCCTTAATTTCAGCACCATTAATCAATCACAAACTCTAGATTCAGCCACCTCTGAGAAATTCACCCCCTGTGACTGCGTGAGGCTCTGCATGACATCTAGAACAAACCATCATGGTATAAAATGCAAAAAGATCAGGTGTGTTGGTGCACTGCCTGTAATCCCAGCATTTGGGAGGCTGAGGCAGGAGAATTGTTATGAGTTCAAGAACGGTCTCGGCTACAAAGTGAGCTCAAGGCCAGGCTGACCTGCCTAGTGAGACCCTATTTCAAAAAGATATACACAAAAGGGCAAAAATATGTACAGAGTCTATAGAGGTGATTACATTAAATTATTTATTGCACAAACTAGAAACAATCTAAGTGACCATCCCTGGCTGGTGGTTCAGTTCTGATTGTACTGTACTGATATGAAATGATTTGTAAGCTGTGGTATTATTTTAAAAGAAGTGAATTTGAGAGTGTTGATGAGAAAAGTGATTGTGTTACAGAAAAAGTATTTGAGTTGAAAAGGAACTGTTTTTAATTGGAGAATGAGAAAAAGTATGTCCTTGTGTATGCATGGGTGCCTTGTCAAAATAGGTAAGGAACTGATAATGTTTGTTTCATAGAAGAGGAGGGATGGAAGCTTGGAAATGGGAGCTGGGATATAGATTTATTTTCCAGTGTCCCCTGATTTTCTGTATAATTTTTCTTTTTATTACATGCCTTATTGTCTGTGAATTAGAAACTGAAAGTGAAAAGCCTATCACCCTCTTCCTGTAATCCCGAAGCCTTGATATCAGTGTCTTTAAAGTGGCTTCACTTAAAGTGGTGGGGACATACCATCTTGGTGCCTCGGTTTCTTTATATGTAAAGGAGGTGAAAATAGTTTCTAGGTTTTAGTGACACAATTTTCTGATGTGTTTAGGGAGGCACTTGGAATAGCAAGTTGTCAGGGTCCCGTGTCGTGACAGTGTCTGGCAGATGAGGGACCCTGAGATATTAACTGCACTGCGTGTTGACTTGCTGAGATAGAATCATGCAGCAGAGATTTCAGTTTGAAGTAGACAAGGAAGCCTGGAAAATGTGAGTCTTCAGTTTGGATGGGTAGCTTTGAGCCCAGTTATGTGTTAGCCTCCTCAGCATTTTTCTTCTTGTCTAAGCAAACTCCAAGCTGAGATTGATTTTTCTGGAAATCTGATTTCAGGATACTTCCTACCTGTTTATCACTGGCCCTGATGTGGTGAAGTCTGTCACCAACGAGGATGTTACCCAGGAGGAGCTTGGTGGTGCCAAGACCCACACCACCATGTCAGGTGAGAGGCCTGAGGGTAACTATTCTCAAACAGTACAAAGAGGGCATCACCAAAGAGAATGGTGACAGTTTTTTTTAAAGTACTACTTGATTGGCAGAAATAATTTGGGAAGACTGTGGTATAATTTATAGTCTACAAATACAGTGATAAATGTAAATTTAGTATTTCATATGTCTTAAAAAATAGGTTGTTGATATAAATTATAATAAAAATATATAGTGAATGTTTCAGCTTTAAAAATTTATTACAGTAAAAGACACATTGCCATTAACATTCTTCAAAATACTCCCTCTAACTTCAGGCATGTTTGTCCCATCCATTGTTCTTGTCACTTTTCTCAAGCAGTTCTACAGGTCTTTTTTGAGTGTCTTTACAAGGACTGATCAAAATATGGTAATGCTGCTGCTGCTTAATGTCATCCAATAGAAAGGCAGGCTCGGAAACACATTCAGGTGGGTGTGTCCTCATCCACCTGCTTCACTGGGCCTAGCATCATGTGACTTCCGGATGTTCCCCCAAATCAAAATGATCATGAAAAGTCAGTGTTCTGCATTGATTCATTTGTGGAGGCAGCTGGTCTTCCTATCTACTTGAGAAAGTAGCAAGTGATTCAGCCTCTCTGGGGGCTTAGAATTGCAGCACCTGGAAAACAACAACTTGGTGAAGAGAAAACAATAAAGTGGATCTCCTGGAATCAGGAGAAGCTGAGAAACAAATTAGCAATAAATACAAGACTAGAAACTACAGAGAGGCCGAAAAAAACATCACAAGGCAAAGAAAAGAACAAAGCACTCTGGAAAGCTGACCTTCACAGGGACCTGTCTCTGGTGACATCGTAAGGGGTACAGGGTCCAATGGTTTCTGTGTATAGACAGAGGGACCTTGAAGGAAGTACTTCACAAACACACAACTCTTAAAGCTGGGTGGGGAAAACAGTGACACAGTGGCACACAAAGTGGTAGTGGCCCGAGTGTGTATAGCTGTAGTTCAGACATCATTGACCAACCATGACCAGTGGGAAAGGCAGGGCAGCATTCAGCATTCATAACCAAAAATGTGAGGGTGGAAACAAAACAGGTCTTGGTAGTGACCCACCACCGCCCCCCCCACAGCCGGTGGGTTCTAATACTGCACACCCTGGAAAGAAACCACTCATTCAAAAAACATGGGCTGGGGATATAGCTTAGTGGCACAGTGCCTGCCTGGCAAACATGAGGTCATGAGTTTGATTCCTGGTACCATAAACAAAGAAACCAGGAATTAATTTTTATTTTTTCATTGAGGGGTTGGGTTTCTTTTCTTTTCCTTTACTTTGCTCTTAATTTTCATTTTCTTCTTTTCTGTTACTTTGGTCAAATTCTAATTTTCTTTTACTTCTTTAATAAAACCCTTTATCTCACTTTTCGTACCTCCATTTTTCTCATCTGTATCTTTCAAATTTTACTTTCATGTTTCCATATCCCTGCTGTTAAATTTTATTAATCTTAGGTATTTAGTTAACTTTGTGCTATCAATCTTGAATTCTTTTCTGTTGTTAATGTAGCATTTAGTAGATATTTGGTATCTACCTAATACTAGGTATTTCATGTCAATATTTGGTTTGTCTTTGTGTCACCAGTAACTTTGAATGGTTCTGATGGTATGCCTATATTTAGTATCTTTGACTCTTAGTGTTGCTGATTTTATGGCTTGTTGTTGCTATGAATTGATTTTCTATTTGTGCCAATACCTGATTGTCTTTGTGTCATCAGCAATACTATGGCTCATTTCTGGAGAACTGGGTGCTGGGGCAGTTACATTGCACTGTCTTCTCCCAAATTAATGGAGGTGGTTGGATCTTAGGACAAAGGCAAAGGCCTGTAGTTAGCCGAGCCCAGCACGCATCACTGAAAAGACACTGCAGAGTTCAGTGCTACCAACTGAGCTTTTCCTCTAACATCAACCTACAACCTGAGCACAAAACAACAATAGCAAACCCTAAAACAATAGAAATGTTAGAAGACAAGATAATAACTTATCTCCAAAAATCCCCCAATAGCCGAACACTGATCCATGGGGCATTGATGGGGATTGGGGAATCAGACACCAAACAGATGAATTATATGAAAAAATCAGAGGAGACAGAGACAGACAAATAAAGTGCTCAGTAAACTCAAACTTGATATATCTAAAACAAATATTGGGCTTTGAAAAAGACCAATGAGCCTTACAGAAGACCTTTATAAATAGCTGAGATAAAACAGTACTAAACATGAATGACCAGTTTGGTAAAGAATTAGATTTCTTGATAGTTACTAACTGGAAATGTAGGAGATAAAAAATTCTGTTGAAAATAAGGGCAGCAGAAGTAGAAGCCAGGGCATATGTGAGTAACCGTATACTTTGAGATACCCTAAAAACTACAGAGGAGCAATTCAGATGGATTCAGCAGCTGCTTGATGACACAGAGGACTAAGATTAAGTGGAATTAGTGCAAAATCAGGACAGCAAAATGGCATAAAGAACCTGTTTATAGAAGGCTTTTCAGAGGTGAGGAAAAAACTCAACTTGTAGGTAATCAAGACATATAGAATGTCTAAATGGGCATGGAATGTAGAAAAGAACTTTACAAAATCCTAGAATTCCAACATAAGGACAGCATCTCAAAAGTTGTTAATACCTTTATAAATGTGGGTTTTTTTTTCCTATTTTGGTCATTCATTTATTTATTTATTTATTTATTTATTTATTTATTTTTGTTGCTGAGACAAAATACTCAACACCCTCAAGTTAAAGGAGGAAAGGTTTATTTCAGCTCACAGTTTATAGATTTTTGTCCACAGTCAGCTGGCAGGTGGCAGGACAGAGGAGCATCATGGGAAAAACTGCTTATGGCAAAGTCAGGCAGGCGGAAGGCAGCCAGCAGCAAAGCAGCAAAGTGGCAGCAAACTTCCTTTCTCTTCTGTTCCATCCAGGGTACTTGCATCCTTAATGCCAGTGCTACACGCTTAGTGTCATATCCTTACTCCCTGCATCACACACCCTAAGTCATCCCCCTCTGAAAAGATCCACCTATGACCAGTGAAGCTTGGGAGACATCTAGGAACAAACTATAACAGGTACCCAATTAGAATTACAGCAGACTTCTCAAACTCATATCAGTGCAAGTAAGAATGGTGAAAGCACAACACACAGTGCTGAAATCCAGATTTTTACCTACTTCAAAGAGCTGTGTTCCCATAAATTTGAGGAATCCAGAAGAAATTGCTAGATTGTATGTGAATTATCACAGCTGTACCAAGAATTTCAAAGACGATCTAATGACTATACTCCTTAAACGCTAATTAAAATGTAAAGGAATACTCAGAGGATTCCTAGGCTCTGTCATTACCCTGACACCAAAACTAGACAAGGATCCAAGTAAAGAAAACTATAGGCTAACCTCTTTTGATTGTTTTGAAACGGGGTCTCGCCATGTACTGCAGGTTGGAGATCTTTCTGCCTTAGCCTCCCAGGTGTTGGGATTACTGGTGTATGTCGCCACATCTGGCTCAGGCCAGCCTCTTTAAAGAAGGCAGACACAAAAGTCTTCAAGATACTGGCTAACAGAATGCAATGAATTATTAGAAAGATCATATGTCATGACTGAGTAGGCTTCATTCTAGGTATTCAAGGATTGTTGAACATACGCAAATCTCTAAACTTAATACCTCATGCAAACAGAAGAAAAAAAATCATATGATCATCTCAATAGATTCAGAAAAAGTCTGTGACAAAAGTTTGATATGCATTCTTGAATGAAGAGGAGAATAGGTATAGATGGAGTTTATCTTAGTTTGATAAAAACCATGTATGACAAACTTACTGCCAACATATTAAATGGGAAAAACGTGAAAGCTTTTTCTCTAAATTGAGGAAAGACAGGGATGTCCATTATCACTGTTTGTGTTTAACATAGTTCTTAAAACATTAACCAGAACAGTCAGGCAAGAGAAAGAAACAAGGCTCTGTGTAGGAAAGGAAGAAGTCAAAATATCATTTGCAGATGACATTTTTACATTCAATGCCCAAAAAGTTCCACTAAATATTGCTATATTTAATAACCAAAACCAGCAACATAGAACACACATTCAACACACAAAAACTGATAGTATTCATATGTATTATTGAACTCACTGAAAAAAATTTAGGAAAAGTGATACCATTTACAGTTGCATCAAGAAAAACTAAAACTTTAAGAATTAACCTAAGAAAGGAAATGAAAGACATCTGCAATGGAAACTCCAGTACTCTGAAAAAGGGAGATCAAGAGGACTTCACAAAATAGCTGTTCCCTGTTTCTAGACAGGAAAACCAGTGCTGCCAAAATACTCATATGTCCAAAATTGGTGTATAGATTTAATGCAGTTATGATCAGAATACCAATAGCAGTCCTTATAGAACTAAAAAAAAATCTTTAAAAATTTGTGTGGAACCAGAAAGACCCAGAAGAACAGCAGAAGTCTTGGGTGGCAGGAGCAAAGGAAGAGGAGTCATAATACCAGATTTATAGTTATAGAAAGCTACAGTGATTAAGACACCCTCCCATGCCCCCCCAAAAAAGATAAGAAACAGACACAAATCAAAGGAATGGAATACAGGGTGAAGAAATAATTCCAGGTACTGTCAGCTGTGTGACCTTTGACAAAGGGGCCAATATATACTGAGGAAAGATAGTGTCTTTAGCAGATTGATTTGGCAAGCTTCATATATACATGAAGTAGATTGATTCTACACCCATATCTACTACCATGTACTAATCTAAAATAAAAATGGATCAACATCAAATAAAATCAATATACTAGAATAGTAAATAAATAAAACTCTTGCAGAAATAGGTGTAGGCCAAGATTTTTTGAGTAGAACTCTGGTAGTACAAGAGATAGCATCACAGATTGAAAACTGTTTGCAAAGCAAAAGAAATAACTATCAGAGTAAAGAGATCATTTTCAGAATGGAAGAAAAAGTAGCCAGCTGTACCTTAGACAATAGATATAGAATATATAAAGAACTAAAAAAAATTATACCTCTAAACTAAAAGGCTCTATCAAAACATAGGCAACTGAACTGAATGTTTCTCAGAGGAAGAAGTAGAAATGCCAGTAAATCCATGAAAAAGATGCCTAAAATCTGTAGCAATTAGAAACTGCAAGTCAAAAAAAAAAAAAAAAAAAAAAACAACTGGGATTCTATCATACTCCAAAAAAGAGTGGAAACCTTCAAGAAATTGAACAATAACAAATACTGGCAAAGCTGCAGGATAAAGTAACCCTCTGAATTGTTCAGAATATAAACTAGTACAGCCACTGTGGGAATCATCATGAGGATTCCCCAGAAGTTAAAACTTGTCACTCTACTTAAAATGGCTATTTCCCTTCTAGGTATTTTCCCCCAAAAGTTAAAGGCTCTTGCATACTATGTTTTACAGCAGTACAATTTATAGGTAAGTCCTGAAGGCAACCTGCATTTTCATCAACAGATGGAGAAATAAGGGATACTCAAAGGAGTGCATGCTGCCACAGAGAAGGGTAAATTTGAATTAACTGTAGGAAAATGGATGCAGTTTTTTATAAAGTTTATTTTATTGAGAAACAGTATCAAAAGTGAGACAGTATCAAAACTGATTAGTAGGACAGTTTCAATAATTACTACATTGCATATTGTTATCTTCTAATGGTTATCCATAGTACAAGATGCAGACAAGATAGCCTGTCCAAACACTATTAGTACAAATCTTTCTACTTACTGAATTAAGCATGGATGCACTTTTATAGACCTTAATTTTATTTTTTGGTACAACTGGTGATTGAACTCAGGCCCTTGTGCTTGACAGGGAAGCGCTTATTCCACTGAGCCATCTCCCTGGCCCTAGACCTTGATTTTAAATGAAATAAATGACACCCCAAGTTTAAATATGACATAGTTTCTCTGTTACATGAAAATTCCAAAGTACCAATAGCAAAATAAAAGATAATTGGAAAAAAAGATAAATAGGCAGACAGAGTTTTGGAAATGGGGGAGAGATCCAGAGATGGAGAGTGAGGGAGAAGGGAAAGGGAAAGGAATGAAAAGCGAATTGATATGTGTTAGGTACATGTACCAAGTCCCCATGATGAATGTAGTTATGTACTGTAAACATGGACTAATAAAACATTTTTGGGTGAAATACTGAAAATTAAATCCAGGACTTTGTCTTTTCTTTCTCTCTCTCATATATATGTATATATATATATATATATATATTATATATATATATATAATATATATATAATATATATAATATATATATAATATATATAATATATATATAATATATAATATATATATATTATATATATTATATATATTATATATATAATATATATATAATGTATCTGTATATATATATATATAATATATTTTTTTTAAAGAAAAAGTCTTAGAAACCACACAACTCTGAATCAGAAAAGAAGTGGTGGCAAGAAAGTTGTTTGAAATGGAGAGTACTGTGAGGAGAATGGCATTGTATCTTTACTCTAATGATTTTTAAAAATTGAAGCATTAAGCATATTAGTGTTTTGTGTATATGTTGGTAGGTTGATTGTAGGGAAAATACTTTGTGGTTAATGTGGTGACCTATTTCTCAGTGATGCATTCTAGGCATGGTTCAGTATAAGCCTTCGCCTCCATTCCAAGATCCAACCACCTTTGTTAATTTGGGGAGAGAGTGCAGTGTCAGCGGCTCAGCATACAGTTCTTTAGAAATGAGCCATACCATTATCAGTGACCCAGGGACAATCTAGATACTAGCATCTAGAGAAAACCGGTCAATAGCTACAGCTGTGCCACTCTGGAAATAGCAAGAAAACAAGCAACAGTACTAGTGTCAAAGGCACGTTGAGTATTAGTATACCTGAGAACTAGTCAGGGTTGAGATCAATAATTATAATATAGACACAAAGACAAAGAAGATACTGACTCATAGTAATTATCTATTAAATGCAAATGCTATTATCATTAACAATAGAAAAATAATCAAAATTGATAGCATAGTTAACTATCTAAAAATTAATAAAGCTTAATTGTAATACTAATACAGAGGGGATGGTAAATTGGAAAAATGAAAACAGTAAAATTTGAAAGAGAAGGACAAGGAAGATGAGATCTTAAAAGTGAGATAAAAAGTTCTATTAAGGAGTAAAAGGTCCAGCAGAACAGTATAAAAACGAGGTATATAAAGTAAAGCCATATTAATATGCTGAGCTGTAACAACTTCTTCGGATAACCCACTACTATTGTGGACTGCTGGACTGTGTTGGAGTGTTTTGCTGAATTCCAGCACCTATAACAATTGAATGCCAATAGAACACCCACCTCTGACAGAACTAAACAAAAAAAGGGGGATACAAAGGAAGGACTATTCTGTTTGTATATACAGTATAGTTAGGATAGATATGCAGTACTGTTGTATAATTCTATGAGAAGAAAGATTTGCACTAATAGTGTTTGGACAGGATATCCTGTGTGCTTCTTGTACTATGGATAACCACTAGGAAGATAACAATGTAAAAAGTATTAATTATTGAAACTGTCCTATTAATCAGCTTTGAAAAAAAAGATGTTTAGTTACATTCTCTTAATTTAATGAATAGAGGGATATGCTCTAATAGTGTTTGTAAATAGAATATCAAGTCTGAACCTTGTAGAAGTAACCACTAATAAAACAATATGCATTGTATTAATTATTGAATCTGTCCTACTAATTTGATTTGAAACTGTGTCACTGCTCTTTGTTCTTCAATAAAATTATGGAAAAATTTAAAAAATGGAGTAAAAGGAAGTTGATAGAATTTGACCAAAGTAACAGAAAAGATCAAACCACCAAAAGAAAAAGAGCACAGTAAAGAGAAGAAAAAAATGAAAATTATTTTCTGTTTTTGAGTGGAAGTTTCCTTTAGGGTCTACAGTATTGAAATCCACCAGATATAGGGGTGAAATAGTCACTCTAAGACCTGTTTTTATTTTCACTCTCACAGTTTTGGATGTGCGTGCTGAGCCCTTCCTGGCCCACTGGCCGTGGTTAGTCACTGGTGTATGACTGAGGGCTGTACATACTCTGAACATTCTCACTTTGTGTGGTCACTGTGTGTGCTGTAAGTCATGATTTTTCTCTGCCTAGATTTAAGAGCTGTGTGTTTGTGAGGTGTCCCTCTATCCCAATAGCCTCTGTCCATGTGTCCTGGACCGTGACAACCGTCCATAGCCAGCCATATATTTGTTCACATTGGTAGATCGGGAAGGAAAAGACTAATGAGTGCTCTGCTGAGTCCTGGCAGGAGAGTGGGCTTTGGCCGGGATGCTGGCCTTATTAATTAATGCTAGCACTTGGAGAGCTACTCCTCACCCCTGTTGAAAGCTACGCACACTGAGCTGGCTTCTCACCACAGAAGGCAGAGCTGTTTTTCCTGACCTTAAACATTTCTAGCTTGTGCCCCTTCTGCAACTGCCTGTCCCCTCCCACCGAGTCCCTGTGGTAGGGTGATCCCACAAACGCTAAAGCAGATTGTTCTGTAGTTATGGTATGGGTCAGAAAATGAACTTCTCAGAATGGTTCCTGATTAAATACTCTCCAAAATGATGGGTGTGCACTGGATTTTCTTTTTTTCCCAACTCTAGTTGGCTTTTGCAAGGAGTCACTTTGGTAGTAAAAATGCTCCATGTAGTTTTTGTAATTTATCCTGTGCGTTTTCCTGGGGACTGGTGCTGCAGCCCAGCACATTGTTTCTCTGTGGGGCTGCCCCGCCTGTGTCCATGGGAGCCATGTAAGCTTTCCAGGGGGCTTCATTCTCTTCTCTGAGTTGTGCTGTCTTTCTCCAGCTTCTCTGTAGTTTTCATCTCCTGGTAGTTCCCTCCTGATTCCCAGAGTTCCTTTGTTTTTCCTCTTCACCAGTTGTTATTTTCTAGGTATTTTGTTTCCAGGTCCCAGAGAGGCTGTGTTTCACTGCTGGTCTCTGCTGTTCCATCTTGATCTTGTTGGTGGCTTTTAGCCAGGTTTATACTGATGAATGGGAGCAGAAAACTCATTTGAAGCTTTTAGTTTTGCCAGAGAGTCACCATATTTCTAAGTCACACCTCATACATTAATTTTTTTTTTCATGCTGGATCAAACCTAGGGCCTTTCTTATGCTAGGCAACCACTCTGCCAACTAAGCTACACCCCAGTCCGTGCTTTGATAGTCTTTATGCAATTTTAAAGCTTGTTTTTGGAATGACTTGATATTGAACTTTTGCAAAAATATATTTTGTGACACTTCCTTCCCTCCCCATATTTACGGTATGTCTTAGAGTTCACCAATTTCTACTGGGAGGCATAATCTTGGTGTATTCATCCTGCCATGAATTTGGTCTTCTGGGTGTGTGCATGGCATTGTGGGTCTAATCCAGGGATTCACGCATGCTAGGGGAGCTTACCCCACCACTGTGGTAAGCCTTGGGACCAGTCGTTGTTAACCTCTACACACAGCAAACAAGCTAAGTTTAAAATGCACGGATTTCAATGCTTTGGCGTTGAAACAGAGTTCTTATTTCTGTTGCAAGGCATAGAACTGATGTGGGCTGAGAGTGATTCTCACATTAGTGAAGACACATTTGCTGTTGGAGTAATGATTACAATTCTATATTTTCTTGGAAAGAAGCATCAAGCTGTGAAACGGTCGTCTACCACAGAGCAAGCAGTGTAACCGAAGATAGGAGAAATTACTTCCTAGCAAGATTTTAAAGTGATAGAAGTCTGGTGTGACTGATTCTCAAATCACATTGAACTGTAGTTTAAAGCATCAGTGATTATATAATTGTCAGCATTTCTCACGTGGTGTCTATAGAATAGAGATGTATTTATTAGAGAAGTCTTACATGCTTTTCATTTATTTACTTTTGCTTTTTTGAGACAGAAACTTGCTCTATATTCCTGGCTAACCTTGAACTTATTGGGTAGCCCAGGCAGGTCTTGGAACTCAGGGTGGTCCTGCTGCCTCAGACTCCAGAGTGCTAGGAGGATGGGCTTTGGCTACCATGCCTGGCTGAAATATGATGTTTGAAAAGTCGGAGTTCATGGCCCCCTGATCACCATGATTGTCCTTCCATCTCAGGCTGGCATCAGCCTCGACTCATTTCTTCCCTGCATCCACCAACTCCATTCAGGCCATAGGACTGGAATTCCCCTGCACCACTGTAGTCTTCCGTCTTGCTCTGCTCTCGGTGTCACTGGCAGTTGCCTTTCTTACTGCTTATATGTTGAGTCTTGATATAGTGTCTCATTTGTCCAATTTTTTATTTGAAAAGTATTAATATTTGTGATAGAAAATACAGGAATAAAACTCACTGTTATGAGAAACTGCATCATTAAAGATAATCACCCTGGGGGTGGGGGAGATGGCTCAGTGGAATAAGCGCTTCCCCAGCAAGCACAAGGGCCTGAGTTCAATCACCAGTTCTGCCACAAAAAAAAAAAAAAAAAAAAAAGGATAATTACCCCTGAGCCTTGGTTTTAGCCCATAGTGGTTTTCAGAGATAACAGAGCATGCATGCATATTTGCAATCATATGTATATACTTGTTTTTTTGTACCCTGTTCTTTTCACTTGACAACTTAAAGTAAGCAGTGAATGTCACCTGTGCCACTGCCATTTCTCCTGTAGCATGATTTTGGGATTATTTTCTTTTTACTGTACTGGGGATTGAACACAAGATCTTGCACATGCTAGGCAAGTGCTGTTCCACTGAGCTATAGCCCCAGCCTCTTTGGTTTTTATTTTACTTTGAGACAAGTTCTTGATAAGTTGCCCAGGCTAGCTTCAAACTTAGTGATCTTGCTTATGTTGGCCTTCTTCACACCAGGGGTTACAGATTGCAGTATTTTATATCCTTTCTGGACCTGAATAAGGGCCCCAAAGATGCTCTTCACATCTGCCTTTCATTTATTTATAAAAAATAAATTTGATTTAATTAATTAATTTATTTTTTAAATTTTTGTTTTATCGAAGTACAAATATCAATGAGATAGTTTTAAGATACCTTGACAAGATGGATTTGATAAATTAATACATTGCAATGATTTAATTTATTTATTATTTTTTCCTTTTTTTTGGACAATTCTATTTAGCTTATTCTCACAATCAATTTTGGAACATTGTCATGAGTCTGAAGAAGGAATCCTGCCTATGCTGGCAGCTCTACCCCACTGGACCCCCCAGGGCTCTAGCTCTAGATGTCTCTCATCTCTGTTTCTGTGGATTTACTTCTTTTGGAGCCTTCATCATAAGTGGAATTGTTACAACATTTATTTTTTCTTGCTAGTTTCTTTTACTTTGAACTTTTTCTATGTATTTAGTACAGAGTCTACAGGGTCTCACCACACAGATCAGACTTGTAGTGATCCTCCTGCTTTCAGCCTCCCAAGTGCTGGGATTACAGGCGTGTGCTATACTTTGCACTTTTTATTTTGTTTTTTATTTTTTATTTTTTTTCAAAGAACAACAACTTTTAATACACCAATGATTAAAAATTGTTGCATAGTCTTATGCATTTATCCTAAAACATTTTCTGAAAGTAATTATATAAAAGACAATCCTTTAAAATATGGATGGCCTTTACTACCTCGATCTTCTCTCTTTTTTTGTCTTTTCAGTACTTTTGTCCATTGTTTTCTCATTATCTCCTCTGCATTTTGGGCAATACCATTTCCCCTTTGGTTTATACGTAAGTCAAACACATGAAAAGTGAAACCATTCAATTGGACACTGTTCATTGTCACATCCTATCATTTCCCCATAAGACACTTGGTTACATAAGCAGTACGTAGGTTCATTGGGATCTATTATAAACTCAACAGGTGAAGCTTCTCTTGAGTCTGAAGAAGGAATCCTGCCTATGCTGGCAGCTCTACCCCACTGGACCCCCAGGGCTCTAGCTCTACATGTCTCTCATCTCTGTTTCTGTGGATTTACTTCTTTTGGAGCCTTCATCATAAGTGGACTCGCCTTAGAGCGTTTCTTTCTTGGCTGACTTAGATTTCTTTTCTTCGGGTGGCTGATCGTCACAGTCTTCAGTTCCATTTGTCATGTGACATAAATCACAGCTTTCACTGGTTCGCTGTCACGGGGTCTTCTTGAAGATCTTTCTGGTTGGGTTGAATCCATCTTTGCCTTATCTGAGGCTTGTTCACTTTCAGCAGGATCTTGGAGACACTGTGAATGCAACTCCATCTGTCTTGCTCGATTTTCTACCAATTCAAGCATTTGTGTAACAATCTGAATTTTTTCATCTCCCAATTCTTGACTATTTATCAGTGCTCTCTTGGAGATGCTGCTGTAGGCGTTTTTGCTGGTTTGAATCATCTTCTTTCTTATATTTTTCATAGACATCATCAATTTCCTTTAATGTTTCACAAACTCCGACCCTGATCCCGCTGGGGCCCAACCAACGCCACGGCCAGACGAGCTCCCTCCCAGCTAGCGCGGTCGACCGAGGCCCTTCCAGGAGCGTCCAGCCATTTTCAGGCCGGCGGGAGCGCCCTTTGCACTTTTTAAAATGTTTATCGTGTTATATGATGAGTCAGTGCTTCATTTCTTTTGATGTCTGTATAATATTGCAATGCATAACACTATACCACCTTTTATTTTTGGCACTGAAATCAAACTCAGACCTTGAACTTGCTAGGCAGGTGCTTGTGCCACTGAGCTATATCCCTGGCCCCACTGTGTGTGTGTGTGTGTGTGTGTGTGTGTGTGTGTGTGTGTACCTGCAATATTAAGGATTGAACCTATGACTTTTGCACTGTTATATCCCCAGCCCTTAAATCAGTGAATTATTTTTCTTTTTTTGAAACAGTAGCTTGCTATATATTCACTGACCTTGAACATTATGTAGCCAAGATGCCCTCAAACTTGTGGTGGTCCCCCTACCTCAGCCTCCCTGTGAGGCTGGGATCACAGGGATGAGCCTGCATTTTTACATTTTGAGACCAGGTCTTGCTGAGTTGCTAAAGTTCCACTGAGATGGCTCAGTAGAACTTTTAGTCAACCTTCTCAGCCTTCCAGAGTGCTAGCATTATAGGGGTGTGCCATCATAGTCAGCTTTTCTTTTTTGCTGTACTGGGTCAACGCAGGACCTTCTTCCTGTTATATAAATGTTCTACCATTGAGCTACACTCAGCCTTGCCACACTAATCAGTTAGTAGACATTTGGATTGTTTCCACTTTGGTATCATAAATATGCTTCTATAAACATTTGTGTAAATGATGTTTGTGTGGGCATTTTTTTTTTTTTTTCATTTCTCTTTGGTTTAAACCTTGAAGTGGAATTTCCATGTGAAATACCTGTGATTAGGTTTGATTGGATTTTGAAGGTTCTAGGAATTGAACTGTGTTTAAACTGCTAAGAATTGCCAGACTGTCTTCAAATCTGTCATACTAACTTATAAATCCTTTATAAAGAAAAGAGTGGTTGGGGCCGGGGAGATGGCTCAGTGGTATAAGTGCTTCCCTGGCAAGTGCAAGGGCCTGAATTCAATCCCCAGTTCCGCAAAAAAAAAAAAAAAAAAACCCAGAAAAGAAAAGAATGGTCACATTGCTGGGCATGGTGATCTATGTGTGTAATCCCAGTACTTGGGAAGCAGAGGCAGGAGGGTCCTTGTGACTTTGAGGCCAGCCTGGGCTATAAAATGAATTCAAGGCCAGCCTGAACTGCATAGCAAGACGTTGCCTCAAAACCAGGAAAAACAAACACACAAAAAAAGATACATTGAAAATACTTTGTAGGGGCTGGGGTGAGATAGCTCAGCAGATTTAAGTGTCTGCTTAGGGGAGCACAGGGACTGGGGTTTGATCTCTGGCACCACATGCCACACTGGACAACTGCCCTTAGGCAGATTGAGCCACTGAGACATGGTGTGGTGGCACATGCTTGTAATCCCAGTGCTGGGGAGGCTGAAAACAGTAGGATCACTGTAAATCTGAACTGTATAATGAGAGCTGATAACCAAATACATAAAAAAAAAAAAGAAAATGCTTTGTATTCATTCAACAAGTATTCATTGAGTGTCTATGTGTGAAGTTACATCTGTGGGCAGTTAAACAGTGGCACAGAACTCTGCTGATAGGGGCGTATGTTCTAGTAGAAGAAACAGAAGATAGAAAACATTGTAAATTGTATGTGCTGTGGGAGAACTAGAGCAAGGTAGATGGGTTGATATTACAACACTGCACAAAGGGCAGTAAGGTCCTCACTCTGAGGGTGAGAGTGGAGCAGATTTGAAGGAGTTGGGCAGCTGGGGAAGAGACTACAGGGAGAGAGAGCTTGGCAATGCCTTGGCCAGTGCGGAACTGGTCTGCTTGTGCAAGCAGCAGAGCATAGGGGAGACAGAGGCATGATTTAACCTCCTGCTGGCAGCTGTGTGGGTGAGAGGCTGTGAGGACAAGCACCCTGGTCCACTGTCCTCCCTTCTTCACAGGTGTGGCCCACAGGGCTTTTGAGAATGACGTGGATGCCCTGTGTAACCTCCGGGAGTTCTTCAACTACCTCCCTCTCAGCTGTCAGGACCCGGCTCCTGTCCGCGAGTGCCAGGATCCCAGGTGGGCTGAGGCTTGGGGTGACTTTTCTTTGGTCTCTCTGTGGGCATCTTGAGGCGGGCTATGGTGAGCTTTGGTACAGGGGCTGGGACACACAAAATCTGCTTTCTAAGAGACACTCTGGAGTTTCCCAAGCTTGGATGAGAAGAGGGAAAGAAAACACCCTTACATTGCTTATTAGTACATAGTTTGTCATACACATCATCTTCATCACAGGGAGTTTGTGTCTGTACAGAATATGTCTTGATTCTTTGGGGAGTTTTCCTCCCATTCCCCTCCCCTGCCTTCAGCCCTTCTTCCTCTCCCCATTTACAAGAGCTTTGTTTCCATTTTTTCCCTTCTATTTTTTTCCCTTTTCCCTTTCTTCCCTTCCTCCTCCCACTTCCTTGTTCCCTTGTTGTTATGGCTTGTGTCTAGATGTCCCCACGAAGTCTCATACCCTCATTGGTGGGGCTTTTCAGAGGTGGCTGGATCTATAGTGTGTGATGAAGGGATCTAGAGTGTCTAATTACTGTCCACTGATTCATTTGGTGTAGTTTTGGGTGTGGACAATGCAAAGGCCCACTTTGGGTGCGGAGTGCTACCTGTCCTAAGGGTATGTGGTCTGAGTAGAATATAAAGGACAGAAAAGGTGCTGTTGCTGCCGCTTGTTGCCTGTTGCTTGCTGCTTGCTACTTCAGTGTTGGCTACCTTCTGCGTGCCCTGCTTTGCCATGTACTGTTTCTCCTCTCTGATGCCCCTCAGTCATACCACCCTGCCTTGGAGTCTCATGAGTTGAACCTCAGCCCCCACGTGGTGACCTGTACTGGTCTGGAGTAGCTCTGAAGTCATGTCCTCAGGGCCTTCTCTGCAGGAGACACACCAGTGGACCAGAAACAATAGGCATATTTTTGTATCCCTTGAAGGGCTGAAGTGTCCCAAGTGGTCATCCTGGCTCACGGAGATTGTATGTGTAAATGACACAGGCAGAGTAAGAGAGGACCTCATGACCAGTTGGGACCATGCTAGTACAGAGTAAAACCCAATGGGACTCCATGCAGTGCATCGCTCGGGGTCAGGGGAGCTGCTGGCTGCTCACGTGCATTAGAAAGGCTGAGAGCCTGTTGGAGAGAGGAGGCTGAGGGGATGTCATTTATTGAGTTATTCTGGCATAGCCTTCCCACCAAGCACCTGTATGTGGGGTGTTATCAGGTAGTTCCTTTACAAGTGGCTTGCCAATCAAAAGTATGCCAGGCCTTTCTTGCCTGGAACAAAGAATTGGATGAGACAAGCCAAAAACAGTGCCAGAAGTTTATTCAAAAGGTGTGGGAGAAACCAGCTCTGCAAAGCAAACTTGGGCAGAAGAAGAGAAAAAGAAGGTAAAAGCAAAAATAAAAGCACACACTGCATCTGAGTAACACAACGTGGGCTAGTGTGGGAGATCACGGTAGCAGGCTTCCCATCGTGTCCCGTCATCTTTTGTGTTGTCCACATCCTGAAGGAGCTTGAGAGAAGTTCTTCATAAGGGGTTTGGTCATTGCCCTGGGATCTTGTTATTAACAGGTCCTGTTCATTTTTCAGGCAACTTTGCCACGCCCTGTCTCCTATATCAGAAGGAGAGTCACAAGTGTGTGTCTTTGACAGTTTAACCCAAAATGGTTTCTATCCAGAGACCCTGCCTGTAGCCTACAGCCTTTTACACTCCCTGCCATACTTGAAAGCAACGCAGGAACATGCAACCATGAAGCTATATCCTTAGATTATTGATTTTTATTTTATTTTGAGAGGGGTCTTGCTGAGTTGCCAAGGGTGATCTTTGATCTTTCTGAGTAGCTAGGATTAGAACTTGTGCCTCTATGACTGTCTTTGTTGTTTCGCCTTTTTTTTTTTTTTTTTTTGTGGTACCGGAGATTGAACTCAGGACCCTGTGCTTTCCAGACAAGTGCTTATTTTACTGAGCTATCTCCCTAGGCCCTGTTGTTTTGCTTTTTAAAGGCGCTTTACCAGGTGTCTTAGTCACTTTTCCATTGCTGAGACAAAATACCTGATGCCCAAAGTTAAGGGAGGAAAGGTTTATTGAGGTCCCAATTTATAAAGGTGTCAATACATAACCAGCTGGCTCCAACCTAGAGTGGCTTGATAGAGAACAGTCATGGTGTGCAGAAAGTAGCTTAGCAACAAGGCAGAGAGATGCAAACTGCCTGTGGGGGCAGGTGTAGCACTCACATCCTTAATCCCAGCATCACATACTCTGGATTTAGGGACCTCAGAAAGGCCCTATGACCGCATGAGGCTTTAGAGGGACATCTAAACACAACCCATAACATTCTGGCACCCCCAAAACTCATGGACATTCCTTTATGAAAAAGACATGTAGTCCACCTCTTAAGAGTTGCCAGAGTCCTAACAATTTTATTTTATTTTATTGAGAAACAAATAGCAATGAGACAGTTTCAAAACTGATTAATAGGAAAATTTCAATAATTAATACATTGTACTTTGTTATCTTCTTAGTGTTTATCCATAGTACAAGAAAGATAGGATATCCTGTCCAAACACTACTAGTGCAAATTTTCTTCTCATTGAATTAAGTGAAAGTAGCTGTATATCTATACCAACTATTTTGTATATGCAAATACAAACCTTCCTTTGTATCCTCGTTTTTTGTTTAGTTCTATCAGAGATGAGTATTTCATTGGCATTTAAATACTGTAGGTCCATGAATTCAGCGAAACAATCCAACACAGTCCAGCAGTCCTCAATAGTAGTGGGTTATCCATAGAAGTTGTTGACTTGAGCCTTTTATAACTCAGCATATTAATATAGCTTTAGTTTATATACCTCATTTTTATACTTTTCTGCTGGATGGTTAAGACTAAGGTAAAGCAAGACCTATATAACAAGAATTGTAACTTTTGTATCTGAGAAGGTCAGTCAGGTACCCTCAGGGTTTATCCTATGACCCTGTACCTCACTTAGTAGATCCCTTGTCAATGTCAGCTATGTGGATGAGTCATGGCCATTGCTTGAGCAATTTGCTCTCTGTGAAAGCCTGAGAGAATGTTTTCTCTCCATGTGACTCTCCTTAGGCACACTCTACATCATGATCACTTTCCTCTGTGGCCCAGCAATCCAAGCATTCTACTGCTACAATCCAAGGAGATTTCCTCTGATAATCTCTTTGATCAGAAAGTAGGGGACACAACTGAATTACATGATGTTACAGTATAGGTTCTCCTATGTCCTGAGTCTTCACTGACCTTGAAGTCCTAACAACTTCCAAGTTGCTAAAAAGTCCAAGTCCAGAGTCTCATGTGAGATGAAAGGCAAACTCTTAGCTGTGAGGCTTTGTACAAAAGAAAAGAAAGTTAAACACTTCCAACATTCAATGGCACAATTTAGACATTTCCATTCCAAAAATTACAGGGGGACACAAAGGAATGGATGAAGACAAATCCAAAATCCAGCAGGGAAGACATTAAGGTGTGTAGTTCCATGTGCAGCATCTGAGGTAATTTGTGGCAAGATCTGAATTCCAAAGGTTTGGGTGCTCTGGCCCTATGTACTGCCAGTGGTTGTAGCTCGCACGGTTCCTCTCTTAAGCTCACTCTGCTGCTTTCCTCAGATGGTCCACATTCCTGGCTTCTCCAAACTTCTGAGGTCTCCACTGCACCTTTGGGTTCACACTCTCATCTTCATACACTGCCCTTTCAGGGGCACACTGCCTGGCCTCCTAGGCCTTATCCTGGAATCTGGGTGGAAGCCTGTCTGACTCCACAACTCTTGTATTCTGCATACACCAAAACCAGTGCCATGTGGATGACACCAGGGTCTGCTGCTAGCTGGAGCAGTACCCAAGTTTCCCTCTTGTGGCTGTAGTGGTAGAATGCTTGGATTGCTGAGCACTCCGAATTGAATCCTGAGGAACAAATTCTCTGGGATACTGCAATTCTAGAATGTGGTGTTCTAGGGTTTTCTTTTCAAAGCTGGGTCTTTCACTTTTGTAATTTTGCGGCTGCAGAGGGTGGAGTCCTGCTGCTGCTGGAGTCCCTCAGGCCATTGTTTTCTGTCTGTTTGTTTGTTTTTTAAATTCTGTTCTTCTTAGCAATCAAGATCTCCTCTGCTTTATCTTTGTAGTTTACTGTAGCTTCCTTTCTAGTTGAATTCACAATGTTTTAAATCATTCTGCTGGACTCTTGCTCTCGATTCTCAACATAAATCTTTCTAGAAGCCCCCAACAGTAGCTATGCCACACCTTAACATTCTACTCCCCTCAAATGTCTTCTTCTGTCACATTAATTAGTATGCCCCCCTTAATCTCAGTCCAATGCAATGTCTCTAGACACCAGAAAAATTCACACACTGTCTGGAGTTTTGTGGGGACATCTGGACACAAACTCTGACCCCGGCATCCCCTTCCAGCAGGAGGCGTGGCCACACAGTGGTTTCTGCAAAACTGCGTTTTTAGCTCTTTTTTCTTTTGTTTTTAATGTGACAGGAATTCAGACTGGGCTCTTCCTAGCTGTCTTGTTCACAAGCCCTTTAGTGCCATGCAGTGCCTAGGATGGAGAACACATTCAGAGGGCAGATGAAAACCAGTCAGGGAATAGCTTGGGCTTTTACTCTAAAGGAATGCTGGGCTGGGCCTGGTGATACACGTGTGGCTGTAGCATTCTGAGAGGCTGCTGCAGAAGGATCAGAGAAGTTCAAGCCCAGCCTAGATAACTTAGTGAGAGCTTGTCTCAAAATAAAAAATAAAGGGCTTCATATATATTTCAGTGGTAGGGTACCCTTTGGTTGGATCCCCAGAATGTCAACAACAACATCACCACCCCTGCTAGGAAAAAAAAAAACAAAAACAACAACAACAACCACCAAAAACTTCAAAAGTTAGCATTGTACTCAGGTGGTTCTTCTTTCTTCTTCTTCTTCCTCTTCTTCTTTTTTTAAATATACTTAGTACAGGATCTCACTATATAGCTTGAACTTAATGATCCTCCTGTTTTCAGCCTCCCCAGCACTGGGATTACAGGCGTGCACGCATGCCTGGTCTTGGTGGCTGGCTCAGCAGGCCCAGGGGCCTTTGCTGGCTGGGATAGTATCTTGGTCCCTGTGCTTGCTTAACCAGGTGCTTAGTCTGCTCAGCCATCTTGCCAGCCCTCCAGGTTCCTCTTCATGTACATCTTTTTAAGTCCAACAGTGGCAGAGTCAGCCCAATTGTATCTTTTCCTTTCTCACTCCCACAGAGGGTGACAGGCACTTCCTGTATTGATTATGGCTGCTTGTTTTTTAGTGACCGTCTGGTTCCTGAGCTTGACACGGTTGTCCCTCTGGAATCTACCAAAGCCTATGACATGCTGGATATCATACACTCGGTAAGAGTTGCGCGTGCCTGTCCTGTCTCACCTGCATCCTGTGTGCTTTGGCCTAGTAAGGGAGTGTTGGTCCTGGACCACGTGTCTGCACAGTGGGTGTAGGGTGGACATGGGACCAGAGGCCACTGAACAGCATGGACCGGAAAGAGCTAGTAGATGAGGTTGTCATGAAGGCCCAGAGACGGAGAAGGAGCTGTCAGACCAGCAGAGCCCTGGGGTCTTTAGAATGTACTCTGATGCACAAATTAGGGGTTATGTCTTGATTCTGGAGTGAAGTAGGGATAATTGCCAGTAGGTATTGTTATCGTTTGCATCTAGATGTCCCCCAGAGCCTCACATTCTCATATTGGAGCTTTTCAGAGGTTGATGGATCTAGAGTGTATGGATATGCATAATGGGTGTGTGATAAATGAATTAGTCCTCAGATTAGGTTAGCATAGTTCTAGGTGGGGAGATAGGAAGGCCCACCCTGGGTGTGGGTGACACCAACCACTAAGCTTGTGGACTGGGTGGGATAAAAGTCCAGAAGGCTCACTGCTTACTGTCTCCTTCCTGCCTTGCCATGGACTGTTTCCCCTCTGCCATGCCACCTTGCTTTGGAGTCAGCTGAATGTAGACTGAAACCTGTACAAACTGTGAGCAAAGATCAACCTTTCCTTCTTTAATTTTGGGGTTGGGTATTTTGTCTTGGCAGTGAGGAAGTAACTTAGATGACTTTGTTGGGGTTCTCCTGATTAGGGTACTTGGTCTTTTTAGGGAAAGGAGAGTACAAAGCATGTTCTATGATAAGGTCAGGACATATGTGAAGGTTGATAGGAGACAAGTACTGTGGTGTAGCAGATCCCCAGGTTGGAAAGGGGTGATGCTGGGCATATAGGGCCCTCTGTGGATGCCTGATGTCTTCCTCATGTGCACATTGCCCTGGGAAGTTCTTGGTCCACGGAATCCACTTATTGGCTCTGTGGGCTCTATCTGACTGAAAGCCTGGCTCTGCTGGTGACCTCTTCCTTCTCTTACTTTGGGGAGCTTTTGGGCTTTCGTGTCTATACCACCTTTCCCCACTTCCATGGCATAGAGCTGTGACCCAGATCGAGTTTCCTCCTTGTCCCCATAGCTCATACATAGAGGATGATGATAGAGTGGCTGTGTTAGCTTTCTGTGACAAAGTGTTTGAGATAATCAACCTAGGAGGAAAAAAGAGTGAATTGTGGGTCATGTTTTCAGAGGTTTCAGACCGTGGTCACATGGCCTTTAGCTTTGGACCTGTGGCATGGCACAGCTTCCTGGTATTTATCATGAGGCAGAACAGAACTGAACTCTCCTCATAGCCTAGAAGCAGGAAAGAGCTACAGTCCAGCGTCCTGCTCCAGAGTGCCTGATTTCCCTTATGAAGCTCCACCTCCCAAGGGTTCTGCTGCTTCCCAGGGATGCTGTGGACTGGAGACTAAGCCTTTAGCACATGCACCTCCCAGGGATTGTAAGTTCTTTTGGTACCAGGGATCAGACTCGGGACTTAATGCTGGTCAGGTAGGCACTTATACCACTGAGCTACTATCTCCCCATCCTGACATTTAAGACCTTAATCCCAATAGTGACTTTGAAAATTTGGCTGGTTTAGGTTCACATTCTGCCTCTAGAGGGCGGTAATGGCTTCGTGTAGGGAGGCTAGGACGCGTCCTTACTGAACTGCAGCTGGATCTTGAGTCAGTGAGATGAGGTGCCTGCGGCATCAGGCATCAGGATCTCAGGAGGCACTTGTGACTGACAGGTGGCAGTGCCTGCTTTCCAGTTTATTTTGGCAGAAGGGTGACAAACAGTGTATAAACGACTGGTTGAAACAAAAAAAAACCCCTCAAAACTGGAGAGGGGGAGAGAGTATGGAAGAATCAGCTCATTGACTCAACAAATATTCTTTTTTTTTTTTTTTTTTTTTGTCTTTTTGAGACAGGGTCCCACTATGCAGTTCAGGCTGGCCTTAAACTCACTTTGTAGCTCAGGATGGTCTCGAACTCACAACAATCCTCCTGCCTCAGCCTCCCGAGTGCTGGGATTACAGGCATGCGCCACCACGCCCGGCTCAACAAATATTCTTAAAGGGTAAAGACATAATTACAAAGTAACTGCTAGATCAAAATACAGATCTTCTAAAATAGTAATTTAAAATATCCCTGGAGGAGGACTGGAATTAGAAAAGTATTCTTGGCAATAACTGAGTTAGATAGGAGTCAGGAGTGGACTAGAATGGGTTTTTTCATTTGTTGGTATTGGGGATTAAGATGAGGGCCTTCTCACTGAGCTGTTTCCAGTTCTTTTTACTTTTTATTTATTTTGAGATTAAATTACCCAGACTGGGCTCCAATTTCTCTTGCCTCAGCCTCCCAGTGTTCTGGGGTTATGGGCATACCCCACCATGTCCAGCTAGGACTGAGTTTTTGATGGAATTTTGATAAAGAACAGGATTTTTAGATAGTCTTAAAGTATTTCCCTACAAGTTACCTATTAATTACATTGGAAAAACAGTAACTTTACAAAGGGGAATCCTAGCAGATATGGCCACCATTTATAGATAAATGGACATTTAGCCTTTGATGGGATCCATGAGAAGGTTGCTCCTGTGACTTTCCTGCCAGCAAGTGCTTCCCTGAGGTCAAGTGTGAAAAAGCAGTAGGCAGACTCGGCTAGAAGGCACGCTCTGTGCAGCCCACACATTTGACAGAAAAACTCATGTCTTCAAGGGTGTCATGACTGTATGAAAGACAAAGTCGAAAAAAAAAAAAATTCAAAGAGCTCAAAGAGACAGGACCACGCACAGCACCAGGTCAGACTGTGGAGAGGATTGGTGCTGTTTCTGTTTCTGTCAGGGATGTCACTGGAGTGAGTGGCAGGATTGGTATACCGTGCTCTGCATAATAGAGTATAGTACTGGGCCTGTGCGAATTTCCTGACTTGGATGTCGCTCCATTTACATGAGAGAATTTCCTTGTTTTTAGGACAGCAGCAGCGAAGGCCTGAGAGAAGAAGAGGCAGTGTGTCTGTGACCCACTCTTCTTGAATGGGTCAGGAAGAAGCACGTGTGCGTGGGTGCGTGCATGTGTGTGGAAGAAAGGAATGAGTGGAGGGAGAAGGGCAGCAAAGTGTTCATAACTAAAACATCTAGGTGAAGGGCAGATGAGTAGTTTTTTGTGCTGGTGTAAGCTGGAACTGATGTCAAACTTAAAGGTAAAACAAATAGCTATAAATAATTCCAAATTCAAGTTTAAAAACCTTTAATGCAAGCTGCACTGTTCCACACTCAGCACACAGTACTGTCTTCTGTTGCACAACCATACTCAAATCTCACCATGTGCTCCAGTGATTTCCTTGATAGAGAAAGTAGTATCTCAATTAAGAATGTCATGGACTGTCCAAAAAAAGTAGAGCGCAGGGAGTGCAGCAGGGAGGAGCTGCGCCACCTCGTGCCCGGGAGCGGCGTGGCACGAGCCGTCCAGCGCTGCTCTTTCGGCTGTGCTTTTGCTTGTGCTTGTCTTTATCAGTTTGAGCTCAGATGAACATTTATTCCCACAGGTTGTTGATGAACAAGAATTTTTTGAGATCATGCCCAGTTATGCCAAGAATATCGTCGTTGGTTTTGCAAGAATGAATGGGAGGACTGTTGGGATTGTTGGTAACCAACCCAAGGTAGCCTCAGGTAAGATAAAGTCTCCTAAACCTCAGGCTTGGTTGGAAGCCTGTGTGGCTGACTGCTTTCGTCCTTCACCCTTCCCTCAGACACACTCTTCTGTCACCAGAGGAAACATGAGTTAGAAGGAAAGTGACTTGTCCTTTAACGTTAAATAACTCTGAGTGCCCCTTTCACATACCCCTCCCCTCCCCTTAAGGGTCTGTAGATAATGTTCCTTCTTAGGTATGGAGAGGTCACTTTCTAAGGTGCTGGTTTTCTGTCCCCCCTGCTTGAAATGCATGCCTCAGCCATGATGGCAGGTGCTGATCCCCTCACAGTGGTCTCCCCAGGACCTTCAGCAGCGCCCTGTGGGTGCACAGTTAGCACCTGCAGAGCTGCCAGGGCGTTGTGCTGCACCTGGGTCCTGCAGCGCTGGTGATCTGGCCAGACCTGAGGAGCTGGGAGTGGGCTTGCCCGGTGTGCTCTGGAGGGCTTGGGAGTGGGTGCCTGCTTGTAGGGGCTTTAATCCACTGAGCTATTTGGCTGGCCCTTGCAAATATGAAGTTTATAATTTCAAGCTCTCTGAATGGGTACACAGTCTCTGAGGTGATGAAAACATTTTGGAAACAGCTAACAGCTGTGTACTCTGTAAGTATAATTAGCACTACTGCAGTCAAAATGGGTAACACGGTTACAGTATAGATTTGTTTAATATTTTAAAAAAATTTTTTTAAAGACAAGGAAAATTGCCTTGGCAAATACAGAAGACGAGGCAGGATCAGTGAGGGAGAGCAGGGTCCTCCTGCACAGCTATTCAAAGTAGAGGGAAATGATCGTGAAGAGAGGTACATCTTCTGGGGTTGAATGTTGGCTTTGTGCTGGGGCACACCTTCAGTGCTTAGACAGATTTGAACTGAGCCTTGGGCTTAGCCTAGGTTAAAGCTTCAGGTCTTCTTGTGTCTTTTGTTTTGTAACATTGTGCTTTCATTTGCTTCCGTCTCCTAGTATTTTCTTTTTCCCTGCTAGGCTCTCTTCTGGGCTGTCTGTCTGGGCTGAGGCATTCATATGTCTAAGTTCCCTGAGCACACAGATCCTTTGGATGTCCTAAAGAAACTTTCTTGTTGGCACCTTCCCTCAGGCTGTAGGTGGTCTCAATCAGTCCTCTGTCCCAAACACCTGTGGGTCATTCTCTGGCTTAAGATGGTTTTGAGTGGTGCTCACCACTCTCCCAGCCTGGGTGGGTTCCAAGTTGGGCAAAACAAATGCCTCATGTCAGTCCTCCCAGGCTAGGGCAGACCGACACAGTCATTTGTGAATAGGTTTTACTCTACATCCTTCAGAACCAGCAAGAGAGGTAAATTTAATTAACCCACAAAATGTTTCTACCATTTAAGTCCATTCTGAAGGAGTTCTGTGCTAATTATTATTATTTTTATTATTTGCCTTTTATTGTTGGTTTCTAGGGTTTGCTACATATTCTGGTACTTAGCTTTTGTAGACATATGTACTGCATTTTTGTGTTTTTCATGGTTTTACTTGCCTATGTCAAATGTGATAAAATCCCATTTATCAATGTCTTCCCTTATGGTTGGAGCTTTTTGTTCTAAGAAATCTTTGCCCACTCTTAAATTTTTTTTTTTTTAATAGTTTTTAGGGAAAGGTCTATAGGGTGTTCAGGGTCTCACTACTAGATGGGACTCATAGTGATCAGCCTGTTTACAGCCTCCCAAGAGCTGGGATTACAGGTGTGTGCCACCACACCTAGTCTCAATTGCTGTCTCAGCGTGCCTGGGGGATGGGACCAGCAAGGTAGGCCTGGAGATTGAACCTCTGGCCCCTGCGCCTGCTTGCAGGCACTTTAATTCATTGAGCTATTTGGCCAGCCAGCTCACTCTTAAATCTGGAAGATTAATATCATGTTATCTTTCAGGGGCTTTGTATTCCAGTTATAAGTTTTATGAGTAGGTCTGTGATTGGTTTTTGAATTAATTTTTGTGTCTTAAAGACAGATTGAATGTTTAGACAAGATATCACGTCTGTAGCTTGGATTATGAACTAACTGCTATAAAGACAACAGTATGCAATGTATTATTATTGAAACTTCTACTAATCTGTTTTGAAACTGTCTCATTGCTATTTCTTTCTCAATAAAATTAATTTTATAAAAAGACAGTTTGGAGGTGGCTCCCCCACCTCTCCTGAAAGAGCTAAGTTGTTCCCTACCAATTGTTAGAGACTTCCAAGTTGAGTTGTTTTGGTGCTTGGTTAAAATATTTTGTGTAGATTTTTTTCTTTACATTTCATGTTTTATTTATTGTTATCTTTGTCTGCTTTTACGCCTATACCATCTTGTCCTGATTACTGTAGTTTTATGATTCTTGGCCTGGGTAATTATGGTATCTTGAATATATCTGGCTCTGTTGGAAATATTTTTGGTTGTGACAGATGGGGTGGGAGGGATGTTGGTGCTCTCTAGTGGGCGGGTGCCAGGGATGCTGCTAAACATTCTGCATGTGCAAGACAAACTCTGACATTGAAGAGCTACTCAGCCTCAAATGCCAGTAGCACCAAGGTCAGGAAATCTGCTTTCTAAGCCTTGAAGTCAGTTAGTATAAGGTATTGTTTGTGTTTGTTTTTTTTTTCTCAAATACTGATTTGGTCATTCTGTCTTTTTATGGAATCTGATTATTAATTTCCACAAAACAATTATTATTTTGCTACGAATTTTTTTTTTTTTTTTTTTTTTTTTTTTTTGCGGAATCGGGGATTGAACTCAGGCCCTTATGCTTGCCAAGGAAGCACTTATTCTACTGAACCATATCCCTGGCCCTCTTGGTATGAATTGTTTTAAAGAGAAGTCTATGCATAAATGCTGCTTAATGTACTAGTTTAGGTTTATACTTTAAATACAAAATAATTGGTAGAGGCTCTGGGCTCTGTCTTCATTATTGTAAACAAAATGAATCCAGAATAATTAAGATGTGATCATTGAAATTCAAGTGAAATGCAATTAAAAATTTACTTCCTCAGCAATAGGTGTATGGAAGGTGCTCAGCAGCTGTGATAACAGCCAGTGTTCAAAGTCAGGGAGCATTTGGCCTCACAGAAGGGCTTTCAGTACCCAAGGTTTTGGTTGTTGGTAGATAATGGGTACTTTAATAATATTCGTTTGGCTTGTGAGCATAGTTTTTTAGATTCTCATCGTATTGCAAGAGTTTAATCCTAATCTTTTTAATCTAATGCCTTTTGAATTATGAGTGGGTATTGCCTTCTATCAGGATTTTTTTTTCCCTCTGCATCTACAAAAGAATCAAAGAGAGGCATTTCTCCTTTATCTAGTAATTTTATTGGTGGTCAGACATTAAAAATAAACTTTGAACCCGATCAGTAACCTCCACTTGGTAAGATATATCACTGTGTTTATATATTGCTAGGTTTGATTTGATAATATGCTTCACTGAAAAAGTAAGAATTTTTACATCCATACTCTTGAGAGATTTTGGTCTTTGTCTTCTCACAGCATCCTTATACTGTTTTGGCATTAAGGTTATGCCGGCCTCAGATTAAGCTGGAAACTCTATTGGACAGAGAGATTACTAGTAATTGAGCCCTTACTATGTGCCACTTTGCAGTGCCTAGTTCCTTTAATGCTTATTGTTATGCTATGAGGCAATAATGTTCCTACTTTTCAGATTAAAAAAAACCTCAGGCTCATTTCTTAAGTGATTAGGGAGTCTTAGTTACTTTTTTGTTGCTGGTAAAAAAATACCCAACACCCAAAGCTAAAGGAGAAAGGGTTTATTTTGGCTGATGGTTTGTAGAGGATTCAGTCCATAGTCAGCTGGTTCCAAGGCAGGGTGGTGCAGCAGAAGAGAAATAGTCCATGATAGGCAGGCAGCAGACAGTGAAGCAGCAGCAGTGGCAGCACCACCACCAAGCCTATCTTTTCTGTCCCTTTCTCTCCCTAGTCCATCTAGGCTACAAACCTATTGATTGGTAGCACCCATTCCCAGGGTGGAGATTTTGTTATGAATACCCTAAATCCTAGTATCACACCACTAATCCATATTCACTCCCTAATCGAGTCACTACTGAAACTCCCCACCTGTGACCACACAAGAATTCAGGGTGACATCCATATACAACGATAACTAAAGGGGAGATTTGGAGTCTGATTCTAAGTTCTGAGTTTTCTCAAGGACTGGCACCTGAACCATAGATCCCATGGGTTCCCTGGGACAAGCTTTCTGTGTTTCAGCTGGTGTCTACCTTTCAGTCTGTCTGGTAGAGCCCGGCTTTTTTTGTTGGGCTGTGTTCCCAGCAAGGAGGCCTGAGGGTTGAAGCTACCATTGGCAGTAGTACCTTTAGCCAGTGCCAGGTGTGTTCTCCACCTTCTTCATTTTTCTTGAAGCATGAGACTTTTTCATTACCATCTGAGAAGATTGTGGAGCCTTAATAGAATTAGTTCTGGATGGTTGAGAACAATATTTTTCTCACTGTGGGTAGAACTGGGAATTACCCAGATGCTTAGCATGTACAATCTCTCTTTTTAGGATGCTTGGATATTAATTCATCTGTGAAGGGGGCTCGATTTGTCAGATTCTGTGATGCATTCAATATTCCACTAATCACTTTTGTCGATGTTCCTGGCTTTCTGCCTGGTAAGTCATTAGCAGAGGTGGGACTAGGAGAGGTGGTGTTGCCCAATACAATGTCAAATTTTATTTTAAGTTTTTCTTGCACATTTCCATAAGGATTTGTGCCTTCTTTATGTTCTGGGTATCCAGAAGACAGGGCTGTGTAAAATTGGCCTTCTTTGGAGGTACAAGAAGACCTCACAGGTGTGAGTGGCAGGCAGACTGTGTAGGATGTTTGTGAGGATTAACTTTTGTTCATGCCCAGGCACAGCACAAGAATACGGGGGCATCATCCGGCATGGCGCCAAGCTTCTCTATGCATTTGCTGAAGCAACTGTGCCCAAAGTCACCATTATCACCAGGAAGGTGAGGCCATCATGTTGGGAGCAGTGACTTCAGTACCTCTATCCCGAGCCACATGACCATTGTGGAGGTGTGGTTGACTGTCACGGGGGCTCAAGGAGGTATACTCCCTCATCCCTGAAGAGGCCAGCATCTCCAGCCCTGGAAAGATTCGGTGGCTTTTTAACAGAGAGAGCTGAAAGGACAGAGGGGAAAGGCCAAGAAAGACACACACGTTAAAGATGTTATTGGCCTTAAAGATGTTAGCTCTGGAAGCCAAGGAGAAGCCCAGGATGTGGCTATTGTTCTTTGCCTCTGTTTCATTAACTTTGTGGGGCCTTTCAAAGATACAATCTGGTTGTCCTTGGGGTCTCTCTCCAGCTTTTGGATCTGTTCTAGGCCTATGGAGGTGCCTATGATGTCATGAGCTCTAAGCATCTTCTTGGTGACACCAACTATGCCTGGCCCACAGCAGAAATCGCAGTCATGGGAGCAAAGGTGAGAATCACTAGCTTTTGTCTTTCCTGGATCCAGGGACTTTCCTTACTCAATAGGAGCTCCAAGCATAGCTGGTAAACATCAGGAAGAGAAGAGAGTGAGGTTAGGAAGCAGGGCCTGGATCTTGGCATATCTCCATGTTAGGCTCCAAAGCCAGCACTGCCTCCTGCCCTACTCTTACTGTAGGCATGTGCTGCTGTCTTCATGGTAGGAGAATCAGATGGAACAGAATGGCAAGGACCTCAGAGTGGATTTTGAGAAGGTTGAGTCAGCTGACAACAACCTTGGAGAAATTGTATGTTCTTTCCCACACTACCTTAGCACCATCAAAGGCCTGGGAGCCCGTGAAAAACCTGAATCGTAGTTCTGACTATATATAACATGCTCTCTGCCATTTAACCTGTTCTTCTTTCTTTCCCTGCTTCAAAAGAGCTATTGAGGTTGGATCAGATAACTCCTAAGGCCCCTACCCCTGACTTGTAGGTGTTTTGACTTGAAGGCCTGTCCTTGAAGGCCGTTGAATCTGAGCTCCTCTGGCTGCCTAATTGTGTACTTTGAGCTCAGGGTAATGGAAAGGGAAAACCATACTGTTAGTTCCTCTTAATGAAGGGAATTATGGAGTTAACAGTGGAAAATAGGTCAAACATCTTGGCCTGAAAGGACAAGGAATAACAATGGAGGTGAGTGACTGTATCTATTAGTTGCTGTGTACTAGAGAAACAGATTTAATAATGTAAGATATACATACAGTGGTACCTCAAGTTATGAAGGTTTTATTTATGAATAGTTTGGTTTACAAATAGAAGTATTTGGCAAAATTTTGTTTTTGTTTGCAAACTTTTTTTTGTGTTTAGTGCAGGTTACACAGGGTCTCACTACACAGATTGGACTCTTGTAGTGATTCTCCTGTTTTCAGACTCACAAGTGCTGGGATTACAGGTGTGTGCCACGATAACCAGTCTCAATCACTGTCTCAGCATGCCCTGTGGGCGGGGCCAGCATGGCATGCTGGGGATCCATCCCTGGCCACTGTGCTCTGCCTAAGCAGGTGCTTTGATCTGCAGAGCTATCTGGCTAGTCCTGTTTACAAACTTTGTGTGATGTGCAAATCAGAATCATGGCCATCTTTCCTAGAATCTTGGAGTGAATTAAGTTAGTGAACCAAGTTTCCATTGTATGTAAGAGTTTACAAGATTGGCTTATAATGGCTGCCTGCATAGTCGGGCTGTCTGTTGAGATACAAAGGATCCAGTGAAAGGCCTGCAGCTCGCTGTAGTGTCCTGCATGAGTCTGTATCAGGAGGCTGACCAGTCTATACCAGACGGGCTGATGGGTTGAGAATGGAGGCCAAAGAGTTGCACTGGAAGCCAGCACATGACATTCAAGGTGAAGGAAGGTGAAGACTGGAGCTCCTCTGAAGAAACAGAAGAAGCATTTCTTATCTACTTCTCTTTCATTCCATTCAGATGGCAAGCCCATTAGTTGCAGTCCCTCATACCTAGGGTGGGCCTTCTATCTTTAGTAAATCCTGTCATCCACACAGAGAACTGTTTATTTGGGCATTTTTTTTTTTTTTTACTCTAGTTGACACAGTCACATAGTTATCAGAGTGGAATAGGATTGGGGCCACTGCTGGGCATCCCATCTTATGGCCCCTGGAGTCATGGTGGCTGATCCAGGCGGTTGTATCCCTCTGCTGTTGTCTCTGGAGCTGGCACTTCCTGGCACTCTTTGGTTTGCCAAGAAGTTCACAACCACACACAGTGATAATGAGTTGGTTGGTCTGCCCTGGTTGGGACCCCATTCCAGGGAACCTTGTTATTTCTTTGTGACAGGGTGCTGTAGAGATCATCTTCAAAGGGCATGAGGATGTGGAAGCTGCCCAGGCAGAGTATGTGGAGAAGTTTGCCAACCCCTTTCCTGCAGCAGTGAGAGGTGGGACCTGGTGGGAGGGTAGTTTTCTTCATTCATTTGGGCTCATTCATTCTCTCCAGAATGTCCCACATTGTTCCTCTTTACCTTTGCATTTTACTCTGTGAACTGGGCAGGGCTAGGGCTGTCTCCCTGGGCCATGATTATTTATGGACAGCAGTATCAAAACAGTACTAGTGACAGGATTACATCTCTAGGGTCATTCCTGTTATGTAGCATTATCTAAAAATCCACCCCAAAGTTAGTGGCTTACACCAACCACCAATTTTTGCTTGTGGTTCTGAGGGCCAGTGATTTGGTTTGGGCTCAGGCCAGCAGTTCTGGTCTTGATTGGGGTCTCTCCCACTGCTGTGGTCATCTTTTGTGTCTGAAGTGTGCTTGGTAGTTCAGGATGGCCTCACTTAGGCTCAAGGTGCTGGCTATTAGCTATACTCTCACCACAAGTTCTCCTAGTTTTAAAAGGCCAATCCAGGCCTCTCTACCTAGTGTAGCAAATGGGGTATGTGAAAGCTGCAGGAGCCTTTGAAGCTTAGGTTTGGAAGTTTCACATTGTCCCATTTACTGCATTTTATTGGCCAAAGTAACTCAAGACTAGATAGACTCTACCATTAGATAAGAGAAGTTGCAGTGACATTAACAGGACTTATTTACAGGGATGGGGAAAATCATTGGAGTCATTTAAACAAACAAACAAACAAACATGTATTTTCTTTCTTTTTGGTTGAATTTATGTTGGTGGGGTGGAGGCCTGGGAGCAGTATGGGTAGGGAAGGGGGTGACATTGTCCTTTTCTTGACTGGTGCTCCTAGGCAGAAGTTGAGGTGCTACCAGGGGGACAGAGTCCTGTGACTGGGGAGGTGGCAGGGTCTGGTGCTTCCGTATCACTGGGGCCCAGGGATGGTGGCCGGGCCGAGCACAGGTGGGCTTGGTGGTAATCGTGTGGGCCTGTGGTTATCTCCTCTGCTGTGCTTATTAGGGTTTGTGGACGACATCATACAGCCTTCTTCCACTCGGGCCCGAATCTGCTGCGACTTGGATGTCTTGGCTAGCAAGAAGGTACAGCGTCCTTGGAGGAAACATGCAAATATTCCATTGTAAACCAAAGGAAAGAACAGAAAGACAAAAAAAAAAAAGAACAACAACAACAAAAAAAAAAACCCCAAGCTGAACCAAGATCCTCATCCTGCTTTTGCCATCATGAAAACCTGGGATTCTAAATATCAGTAATAACTTTGAATAGCTAATAAGATTATCAAATTCTAGGAAGATCTCTTTTGTGACATTTTGTGAAATTACTTGTTTTATTAAAAATCTTAATTGGTATTCTTTGAGTACTTTTTTTATGAAATGCTGTCTGAGAAACTAAGAAAATGTGTCATTATCACTCAGGGCTGACCGTTTTTTGGCACCAGTGATTCAGATATGGTTTGTGATCCCCAAATGTTCATGTGTTGGGAGCTTGGTTTGAAGTAAGACCCATAACGGTGGGACATAGTGGGGACTCTTGAGGTCAGTTGGGGTGGTGATCTGTGTTGGTTGCTGGGACCCTGCTTTCTCACTCCCTGGGGCAATGTGGTCTCATGAGTGTGCTTCTACCATTGATGCAGCCAGGAGGCTGCATCTGAACCAAGCTGATGTCTTCATGTTCTTCAGTCTATGGAAATCTGAGCTAAATAAGCCTCTTTCCTGTATGAAGTTAGTTTGCCACAGGTGTTTTGTTATAGTAATGCAAACTAGGTCCAATGGATCACTTGTTTAGCATGTGTCAGGCACCACCAGGAAAAAAAAAAGACTTAATACAAGGCTTTGGAATATTGTTTTCCTTTTTTCTCTAAGATAATGCTAAGCCACTGAACTGTCTGCTCAACCCCCAATTTTTTATATTTAAGTGAGATGTCTCTTAGGTTTCAGTTTTCTTGCTATGAATATTAGGATTATATTCTCTCCCATGTGAATAGTTGAAGGCTAATGATGTATTTGTGATTGTGCCTGTCTGGTAGAAGAGGTGGAAGGTCAGGTGTAAGATGCCATGACTTGTTATTTCTAGAAATATATTCTCACATTTTAAAAAGCTTTATTGTGAAAATTTCAAGCCTATAGAAATATTGCAGGAGTTATCTTAATAGCATTAACTTATATTCTTCAGCTAACATTTTCCTTCATCTTTTCATAATATATTGTTATATAATACTACTGCAGTATTTTGTAAGAACAAAGTCTATTGTTCTCCGAAATTATTCTTTCACTACATTGGCATTTATGAGCCATGCTTCCTTGCCATTTTGTGTAAGTCCTCAACTCAAATTTGCCTGCTTTGCTTCCTTATATTTAAATAAGGTAAATCATAAATGTAGCTCTTTAGTGTCACATCAAAAAGCAGCATTATTGGTAGTTGATGTTGGCCATGTGGCTACACAAGTTTTCCTACCAAGCTTGCCATTTTCCTTTTGTCACTAGTGGAGTGTCCTTTAGTCATTTGTCAACAAACTTTCACCCAAAGTTTTATTCTTCCGTAATGATTCCTGCCTCAATCAATGATTGTGCTGATTGTAAAATGTTGTTTCTAGTCCTGTATCAATCAATATTTACCAGAAATTTAAGCAATGAAGACTTCTCTTCTTGGTATCTGTTTAGTTCTTTGCGTAAGCTTACAGATAACTTTAAAAAATTGCCCATTCTCTGTTGACTTTAATTTTGTGTTGTGCAGCGTATCAACAGTTAAACCAACACTGGATTTAAAGCTGGTTGAGAGTAATGGTTGGCTGTGGAGTGCTGCACCAATATCTCATTGTGTGCTTTGCTGTCTGAAAGAGGCTTGGGCTTTCTTACTGTAGAGGATTTTCTTGCTTTTGGCCCAAAGCTCCCCAAGTCTTTTAGCACAGTTTGGTGTCAAATTATTTTAGGGTCAACTTAACATGTGATTGTGGTCATTTCTAACAGTGCTAGGGTGGGTAAGTGTCCCTCAAAGGTCCTTGGGTACCAGCATGTGGCACTAGGGAGCTGGGGTGATGCAGGCTAGTGGAAGTTAGGTACTAGTAGATGTTCCCTTACAGGGGCCCGAGCCCTTCTTTCTCTGCTTTCTGGCTCCAATGAGACGAACAGGTCTCCACCACACTATCACTACCACAGGCCCTGACGACCAATGGTGTGATGCCTTTTAATTTTTCTGGGGAGATACCCAGAAGACATGTTGCCCACCCATGTTTTTAGTGGCAAGTTTATAATAACTGAATCTTGGGAAACAACCCAATTGCCTGAGCATTAGTCATAAAGATAGAATGGAAATGTATATAGCTAAATGGATGGACCTTGAGACTTTTAAGTGAAATAAAGTGGGAGACACATGTAGATATCACATTCTTTCTGGTGTGAGAAACTGAAAAGAATTAAAAGATAAATGTACAATAGATGTTATGAAAACTGTTCAAAAGGAAAAGAGAAAAAGGAAGAGGAAAGGGGAAAAGGTGAAAGGGGAAAAATGAGAAAGGATAAAATGGAAACAGGGAGGGGAAGTTTTGAAAAGAAGGGATCAGAATGGGAAAAAAAGCAAGGTACATCATGTACAGATACAAATTCCCTATAATGAATTTAGTCATTGTGTATGCCTAAATTGTATCAATAAATTATAAAAATAAAATCACCGAGTCAAAAGGCAATCTAGAAAATGGGAAAAAAATTTAGCCAGTTGTTCCTCAAGGGCTGATATGCAGGACATAAAAAAGAACTGAAATTTGGGCATCTGAGATAAGTATTTCTCAAATGAAGTACAAATGGCAAATAAAGACATTAAAATATTTCCATGTCACATTATTTGAGATATGCAAATTAAAATAACACTTGAGAGCCCATCTCCAGAAGTAATGGCTATTATCAAAAACCAGTAACATGTATTGTGTTGTGGGGGAGGAGGGAACCCTTTTCCACCATTGGTGGGAATGTAGACTGGTGCAACCACTGTAGAAATCACTGTGGAGATTCCTTAAAAAATGAGGACTAGAGATTTCATTCGACCCAGCTATTCCCCTTCAGGGTATTTTCCCAAAAGAATTAAAAGCATACTATGGTGACATATGTAGGCACATCCATGTTTATTGTGATACATTACAAAATCTTAGAAACAGTCCAAATGGCTAAAATGTTTTAATATCATGAAGTACCAACTACTGTGCCACAGAGAAGTTTGAGACATTTATTGCTAAACATATGGACCTGAGCTCTTAAGCACAATAAATCTGACACATGTGCAAATACTGTAGTCTCACAGGTATGAGAAACTGAAGTGTAAACAAGAACCAAACTGTACAAGAGATAGAGTGAAATGGGAAAAAATTGCTCAAAAGGAAATGGGACCTGGGAGGGGGAAGGGGTAAAGAAAAATGAGAAAAGGATAAAATGGAAAGAAATATAAATGAGGTGATGAGAGAAATAGGAGGAAACACATAAATCAAGGTATATTATGTATGTACAGGTATGAAATCCCTATGATGAATGTGATCATTGTATATACTTAAATTGTACTAAGAAACTTCAATTTAAAAAGATTAACTGGAGCTGACTAGCGTAGAGAATTAGTACCAAGCAGTGGTTGTTGCTGTGATGACAGTACTGGTCAGAAGCTTTTGGAATTTGTGGGAAAAATTTGGAAAAGTTTAGAGGTAGGCTAGAGAAAGCCAAAATGTTAAGCGTAACATTTTACTGGTGACTTTGGCACTTGCTTAGTAGGTTCTGATTGGAGCCAGGTGTGATGGCTCAGCTGTAATCCCAATACTGGGGAGGCTGAAGCAGAATTCCAAGTTCAGGAGTATTTAATCAGAGAAATTGTTGAGAATTTCAACAACCAAACAAATGCTAAACCAAAGCCCTGGGTTCAGTCACCATACAGGGGTAGGGGTGTGCTGACAGGAGTGTGGATCATTAGGCATGCTGATAAGGCTTTATTGAAAACTGGATGGTATCTACTTGTTATATTCTGACATTCTACATTTTGTCTATGTCATACCTTGAAACTTTTTAGGACTTTTTAAGTTTAAAGGTGCTAGGTGGAAGAAATGTCAAGACAACATAGTCTGGGGCATGGTTTTTGTTAGCTGCTATTACCCAAACTTACAGTGATAATCAGGACAATAGTAAGATTTGGAAAACTGCAGAATGTTTTGGGGACAGTGGAGTTTTCTCATTGTGTTCTGTACAGGAATATCTTCTTCCATCAACTTCACCTTAAGGGCAATTCCCTCCCTTCCAACAAACTAAAAAAAAAATTACAACAAACTACCAACAAAACTTAACAAAAAAACCCCACTCAGAAATAGAGGGCTGTCAAGCGTATGCTTTCAGATTTAGAGACAGTATGTCCGTTGTGGGAGGTTAGGGGCAGTGCTTAGGTTTTGCTGGACCTGCCTCTGCCGTGAGTTACATAAATCACTTCTGTTTTAAGTCACACAGCTAGTAAGTGAAGCTGAGACCTGAGCCAGGTATGTTTGTCTACAAGGCTGTGTTCTCATCATACCAAGTATTGCTACAGGGCCGATGAGGCAGGCAGGATGAGCTCAAAGTCTGGGTACCAAACCTAGTGAGGTGAGGTGGTGGTCGTTTCCCTGGGATTGTTTGCCACAATCAATGGGCTACTGACTGTAGCCAAGTAGCTTTATGAGCTGCTGGGCTTAGCCCTTTGTGAACATTTTTCCAGTGTCTCTTGGCCATATATTGTCTCCCGTTTAGTTCTCTGTGCACGGATGCTTCTGTTTGGTACTGGTGCATAAGATGCGATGTGCCCAGTCAGAAGCAGAAGCCTGTGAAGCATACCTTCAGATGGCAGTGTTGACAGTGTGGCTGGGAATTGATGAACTGAGGTTTTTACCTGTTGGGACAAATGGGTATATTTTTATCTTCTTTGTTCCAAAGGATTTCTGGAGAGCTGTGACTTTATTCTTCTGTTGAGAATTACTGGTCCTCATCTTGTGCTGCTTTTGTCAGCAAATGATCCCACTGTTCTGAGTAATAGCTGTGGCTCCTTGGGTGTTGACTTTTTCTGGGCCTATGAGGAAGAACTGTCACATTTCAGTGATGAAGCAGCCACAGTCATTAAGTTCTGACAGTTTTTCTACTGTCTTGGATGGTGAGAATACTCTCATTGTGTGTTTTCAGAAGCACAAAGATGCTCTTCAAAAAGTGTTGCCTGCTGGATGGGATAGTTCACACTTGTAATCCCAGCTACTTGGGAAGATCAGGAGTGCAGGCTTGAGGCTTGCAGGGGGAATTTAGTGAGACCATCTTAAAACAAAATGAAACAAAACACCTATATAAGTAGCTCAGTAGCCTCACCCCCCCCCACACTTGGTGAGCAGGGACAGAATAGAGTATGATCAGGTAGGAACAGTGTGAACAGGCACCATATATGTTTTGCTAAAGACACCCCTGGTTTTCCCTGGCTTATAGATCTTTTTTGGGAGTACAGACAATGAATGGATTGTCAATTCAGAGATTTGGAAGCCTGTCTAGCCCTAAGCAAAGTCATACATAGGGAGAGGCCTATCTGCTCTCAAGCTTGTCCCAAGTTAAGCTGTCACATAGATGTCCTTATGAGTGTCCTCCTTTGGCTGCCTGAAGGGCTCACCTGGTATTTTTATTACTTATTCTCCTGTCTTTACTGATAAGGGATTTTGTGCTGATAGGGATTTAATGAACTCAGCAAAAGGAAACAAAGTCTGCATGTTGTGATATTTTAACAAGGTGGTCTGATACCAATGTTTGGGGTAGAATTCAGCATTGAGAGTCTATAGAATCTGCATAGTCTGCAAAGGGCCACCCATCAACATGGCTAATGAGCTTGAGAGGGCTATGATGTTCCCTGGATACCATATCTAAACTTGGCCTGTAGGAGACTCACTCTTAAACCACAGACAACTTGGCCCACTCATTCTGAGGAAATCCAAGGAATGAAAATTTGTGACTTTATTCTTTTTTTTTCTTGAAACAAAAACACCTATTATAGTCAACTTACTGCTTAACAATTTTTAACAGCAAACTCTCTGAAGAGCAAGCAGGACATAAATAGTGTAAAGCTTTACCTAGTCGGAACAATAGGATGACTACCACAGGCCTGATTTTGAATAGTTTATTAAAGGAAAGGTGAAGCATCAGATTCAAATTGTACAAAAGGAAAAAAAAACCTCATATTGCAAATGTACAATTTACAGAATTACTAGCAAAACCAATCAAGGAGACACTGAAAATATACAAAAATTTGATTGACTTCAAACTGAACTGGAAACCCATTGGAGTAGATTGCTTGGTAGTCTGTAATTCTAAGTTGGCATCTGTTTTCTGTAAAAGACTGTCAAACAAAGAACCAGGTGTGTGCCAGGCCCTTCCATGCTTGCTCCCTGGCCAGAACTGTAGGGGAGGCTGGGGTGGACTGTGCAGTTAATTCTGCTCTTTTTCTTCCAGTGAAGCCCCCCCCCCCCCTAGAGCCCAGGAACTGCTGAATCAACAGTTAAAACCGTTTTGGTGACCAAGACTTTTTTTGGAACTATACCAATTGCGAGAAAAACGTCAGTTTTGTGTCTGTTTACTAAAGGTTGAATAAAATTCATTTTGCTTTTCCACACAAAATGTCTTTCATTTTTGGTAAAAAGAGAAAATCTCATGATTCTGTTGCAGTTACATAAAAATACAGCTCAGAAATAGCTGTGGATGGATTGGTTGGGAATTCTGAGGCTTACATTAAAAATTAGGAAGAAATTATATGGGCTTTCAAAAATACCAAATCTTAAAAAATCCTAAGCAGATTGTAACTCTAAACCATTGAAGACTGTCTTGAAGGTTCATAATTTCTTACCCCAAAGAATTATTAATGTGCACATTTAACACTGAAATGTAAGCTGTATTTCAAGGTAAGCTTAGGAATTGCTTCCTCTAAGCACAGACTTCTATGCAGCACATACTTCTATACTTGGCAAACTTAATTCACAAAATTAGTGCAGAAGAGTATTAAGTGTGTGGGAAGTAAACACAGTTATGTTACACTTAAAATTACTTTTGAATGGCAAAGGATTTCCTCATGATTATCTTTGTAAGAAAATGAAGGTCTGTGTAACCTGAATTTGGCAGGGCATGAAATAAGTGGTAAAAACAGCAAACTGATAACTTGAGAACCAGTTTTGTTTTACTGAGAATACTTTATTTGCTGGTAGAAGTTGCTAAAAATGCACAGAACAAATACCAATAGAAAATGCACTGTATTCGAATCTCCCTATTCTATATAAAATGAATGGTGTACAGCATCTGTTGGAAAAATGGCTGCATGGACATTTATTTTATGCCCACTTATAAATAAAAATAAACCTTTTTATTCAAGAGTATATAAAATCTGGGAATTCATATCCATATCCACAGAAGGTGTGTGGTTTTTGGCAGAGATGCACGATGTCAAAATTTCACCTTAACTTGTCATGGTTGTTCTTTCATGTTTCTGTATTCACAAGGTCAACCAAATCCAGTGAGCTCCAAAAACACTCTTCAGCAATTAGGATAAGCTGCTTACTCATAGGTTTAATAAAAATGGTTAGCATTTAAAACATAAAAAGGCAAAATGTTAAAACGGTTTTTAAATTGTACAACAGGAAAATAAAGTTAAAAATATTTTTTTTTACTCAATGTTGAGTTTTCATAAAACAGGTGTATAACAGTGTTTATCTTGACAGCTGTTTTAAAAATTTAAAATTTCTTCCTCCCTCCAGAAAAACACACATCTGTACTGATAGAAGTCCAATATTAGGACACAATGATTTTTTGGGTCAGTCTTTCTGAGGTGGCATTCATCAACACTTCCTTGGATAATTTACATGCTCCTCTTCTTTGTCACTGCAAAAAGGGAATTGACCTTAATCATTTGATTAAAAACAAATCAGATCACATCAAAAGTGTTTTTTCCCCCACAGAAGCTATCACAGTATATAGGCCTCTAGCTCTAAATAATAGAGTTCCAGATTTGTAAGTTTTCTTCAGATTTCAGAACATAGGCATTCCAAATCCCTAGAAAAAAAGACATTATTATTAATTTCATGAATATATCAGACCCAGAAACCATAAGTAAAAAGTTATAATTAATATTTACTGAATCATCTTCTATGATAGCTGCAGAGTCAAAGAAGTCTGGCCTCAGCTCAGCTCTCTCTCGCCGATTTCTTGATGGAGGCTACAATGAGAAATTACTTTAATTTCTTTCCCTGAGACCATCAAAACAATAAATTGTGATAAGCAGCTAACATTTCTGACAGTATACAGAAACACTAAGGATTAGTTTTGAAATAATCTGGCTATAAGTATGTGAAGCATAGATTTTTAAGAAGTCTATATTTTTTGCTTTTAATTATCAAATTAGACAAATGGGTTTTCAAATGATAATGGAGAGATAACATGTTATTGCATATAATTTTGGGTCTACAAACATCTTTCAAGTTATGGAATAATTTTAAAAATCTCCAAAGTAGGTAGATGCAAAGCTTTTAGGGGGCGGGCTAGGAAGGGTATAGATTGTAAGGAACAGATTATTACAGGAAGCCCAACATAGGCAGAACAGAATGTCCTGGGCTCAATTGTGAGTGCCCTGCCCCATTTTATGTTGAAGTCCAACTCCTAGAATCTCAGACTGTGACTATAATTGAAGATAGAGCTTTTGAAAAGAGGTAGTTGAGGTAAAGTTAGGTCATATGGGTAAACCCTAACTGCATGCCTGGTGCATTTATGAGAGCTGTATAACAAAGACCATGTAAAGATGAAGATGGTAGCCATCTACAAGCTAGGAAGAGATGATTCAAAGTGAAATTGAGTCCAACAGATTCCTCTTGGATCTCTAGCTGTTTAAACCACTCAGTCTATAGAATGTGTTTAGCAGTCCTAGCCAACTGATACCCTGTAAAATGTTCTGATGAACATCCATGTACCAGTCCCCTTACAATCTTGTTTCACTGAGTTTCCCCACTGTATTTTTGAAACCCCATGTCATTTTACCTATACCTATTTTAACATGTTATCTATAGCTAATGAAAACTTCTGAAAAACTATACTACTATATATTCTGAAAAAAAAAATTTTGTTACTACATATTTGATACATACTCAAATTTATTTCAAGCATGTTTTATAATACACATACATTCTAGGATCTGCATCTTACTGTTATGCTGGAGTACAAGAGTGTATTGTTAGACTACAATTTAAAGTACAAGATGCTGGATTAACAACACTGTGATCTGGTGTGAGCTTCTGTAAGAAGGAACCAAATTCTATAAAAAGGTACCAAATAAAATTAGGCTTAAAAAAACAAAGTTTCTTCAAATAATCACTATTGATCAATGATATCACTTCTCACCTTTTTTTTAAGTTTGTACTTTTTATTATTTTTAAAGAATACAAAATAGTGATAGAAGAAAACAGCATTATATATGATACAAGATTTCACTAAGCAAAGTAATAGGAATCCATCAATGGTTGCTGTATTACATCATGCTATGTGTAAATTAGTTTTTCATATTACCAGATATAAACATATAAGTTTTGTTTAAAAAAAACAGTAAGAAGCTATAAGAAATTCAAGAAAGGAAAAAAATCAGTAAAAACAAAACTTGTAAGCATTAAGTGCTCCTTTTTTATATTCATATAATTAGAATTCTCAAAGTAGAAAGGGGTAGGTAGTAAATATTTAAAATTTTCTGAATTTAGTTCAACTTATAATACCACATTTCCAAGAAAAATGAACCTTTTGCACAAGAAATTTAAATAAAATTAAAATTTTAAATAAAATACACAAAAATGAAATTGTCCAAAACTTACTGTAAAGAAAAAATGATTAAAGCATATACATAAAAATATTAGCTGTGGAAGAACAAGATTAAATAGCATCTTATTTCACATTAGAAAGAAAAAAAAAAGATCAAGTGTATAAGTAACTAGACTAAAGGACTGAAAGAAAAAAAAAGATCTAT
>PVKA01008215.1:0-74032 GCA_004027165.1 Ctenomys sociabilis | reverse complement strand
ATCTTTAAAATGTCTCATTGATATTTGTACTTAAGTAAAACAAAAATAAAAAAATAAAATATAAGATACACAAAGAGCTACACTCTCTTTATTTACTGATAAGAGACAGACGGTGTAATAATGTCTCTAAGTATAACATCATGTATGCAGCTTCTATGATACCAAAACATTATGAAAACAGTTTGTAATGTATTAGTTTGTCAAATCCATCATGTCAAGTTATCTTAAAACTATCTCTTATTTGTACTTCAATAAAAGAAAAATTAAAAATTAAAAATAAATAAAAATAAAAGTATATGTAACTAGTTTAAAACTTTTAAAATAAATTATATGTAGAAGAACAACAAAATTCTGTGAACCTAGCATAACTCCAATTTATGCATTGCTCTTTACTTATTTATCTATTCAATCTCAACATTTTACAGTTGATAAACATCATACCTTAGTGGCAAAATAATCAAAACTGTCTATTATGGGATCAGTTCTCAATCTTTATCCAACAGAATTAACAATCTTCAACAAATTACCTAATCTCTCTTTTCCTTAATTTCTTAACATGTGAAGCAGCAATGGTATTATGGTTTGTACATAAAATGTTACCCAGTTTTCCCATGTGCTTAGAAAGTGATTAGATCATTTGTTTCAGTAAATCTACACTTGTAACTGAAAATAACCATTGATGCGCTTAGTAACTGAATGTGCCATTAGGAGTTAGGACCTGATTGGAGGTGGTCATGACTTAGAAGGTGTATTCTTATCCTTATCTTCTTCTTTACTCTGTTTCCTGTATGGATGTGCTTAACATCATTCCTCTACCGTGTCCTTCTGTGATTTGCTTCTGACTTAGAGCCAAGAACTGAAAGTGTGAATTAAACCAGATTTATCCTCTAAGTTGTGGGAGCTGGATATTTTGTCTCAGTGATATGCTCATACTTGACAATATGGTTTTGAAGACATTGCAGCTGGCTTATGGGAGTCTGGAAAGATTTGATGATGTCAACTAGAGAAGCCTTGAACATTGCAGGCAAAGGTTGATTGCAGATTCTCATCAGCAATCAGAAGAAGAGAATACCAATAGGAATCTAGTTATAAAATAGCATACTCAGGAGACTTCAGTCAAGAATAATGATTCCCTCAACAGTTGAACTAGAAACCATGTGTTCTTTATCTTACTGGAAATTTGTCTTAATTTTGTCCATGTTCTAAGATTTTTGTGAAGACTGACATAAGAACAGTATACTAAATAATGTAGCAAGGGAAAGTTCAAAACAGCTCAATATTCAGGCTCTTATCTTCTTATTGCTTCTTCTAGCCAGATCTACAATGAAATTCAAAAGCAAATAGAAGATATGAAAAGTGTACAGTTACATCAGAAAGAAGCCCCTAAAAATTGAAACAAAGTAAAGCATGGTTGCTAAAAAGAAAAGAACCCAAATATTTTATATTATGTCAAACAGAAATATGGCTTGACAACATCTCAAGAATCAGTAATACTCTACCATTACAGGCTCAAGGGTGCAAAACTATAAAAGTTTCATTGGAGAAGAAAGACATGAAACATCTGCTTAAGAAAGGTCACTTAGGTATTTGGCTTCCTGGGATTCATTTCACTGTGCTTGACCATCAAGGACCTTAAAGACTGTGACAGTCGTCATCCAAGGGGGGCTACCTACTAGCTGGTGGTAGACTTTGGAATCATCCATATGGTGCTGACTCTACACACACGTAGAATGAATGCAGGAAGGGCTTATGCAAGCTTCCACCAAGATCAGAGGAAGGCTGGAAAGTCAGGCACTGCACTCCCAAGAAGGTACTGTGAGAGTGAAGCCGAAAATTCAGTAGGGATCTCAGAAAGCAGGAGGTGTCAGAAACATGAAACCTTTGCTCAGGAAAACCACAGGCAATGTATGACATCAAACTAAGAGAGAATCACTGTGGATTGCAACAAGGAAGGCCACAGGAGCAGGGGTACCCAAGACCTTCGGATTTTATACCTCACCAGACTCAGAAGAGAATTAAGACATGAACTTTTCAGCAGTGCTGGAATTGGTAACACTCTTTTGCCTCTTATAAATGGACTAAATATTTTTTGCATAATGAGATGAATAGGAAACTTTGGGGGGCCAAGGGTAGAATGTTATGGTTTATATCTAAATGTCTCCCCATGGTCTCCTGTGTTTTTGAAGTGATTGCATAGTGGGAGCACAATACTCATTGAAAAATATCCATTCATGTATGAGTTCAGTAACTGAATATGCTATTAGCAGGTGGGCCATTATTGGATGCCATTGTAGAGAGGTGTCTCAGCTACTCTTCTCTCATTGCTGGGACAAAATACCTGACATCCACAATTAAGGAAGTAAAGGTTTATGTAGCTCACAGTTAATGGATTTTTCAATCCATACTCTATACTCAGCTAGCTGCAAGGCAGAGCGGCAGGTGGCAGAGGGCAATAGTTCCTGGCAGACAATAGTAATAAACAAGGGGTGAAGTCCTGGTTGCTGCTGCTAGCTAGCCTCTCTGCTTTCCTTATATTGTAATGCAGATTATCTGCCCCAGGGTGAGTTAGTGCTCACACCCATAATCCCAGCATTGGATCATGAATTAATCACAAGCTCTATAAACTGCCCCATGACTGCATGAGGCTTTGTGAGGACACCTAGACACAAACTGTAACAGGGGCTATAAACTTGAAGAATATACTGTCCCTGGTTCCTCTAGTTCAGTCTCCGCTTCCTGGCTGCCACCAGATGAGACGCTATCAACCACCAACCACCTGCATAACGCTGTTTCTGACTTGGAACCTTCGGCGACTGTGAGCTAAAGATGCCTGTCCTTCTTTGGTTTTGTGGACTCACATGATTTGTCCCAAATATGAAAAGCAACTAATATAGACAGTAGGAGTACCTACATCATAAGCTTGTTGAGGAGGTATGAGAAAATGTCTCAAGAGTACCTCACAATGTCTAGTGCTTTGTAAGCGTTCAATGAATAGAAATGATAGTCATTGTCTTCAGCCAGATCTTCTGGAAGAAGGGAATAAATGTTAATGATAAAGCCCAATTTTTATGGGCTGGAGAGATGGCTCAGTGGAATAAGCGCTTCCCTGGCAAGTGCAAGGGCCTGAGTTCAATCCCTGGTTCTAAAAAAAAAGCCCAATTTTATTAAATGGACAATTTAAAAAATATATATATATACAGCTAAGTACATTTTTACTCATAGGACATTTTGTATTCAGAAAATGTCTGTCCCAGTTTCAGCTCTGAGAGGATAGAATGATGGTATAAAGGGAGGTAGAGGGGAAAACATAAGAGAACCTTGTCCCAAGAAGCACTGTATTTCCAGGAGATCACTTTATGATTTTTATCTCCAGTTATTTAGGCATCCTTAGCCAAAAAGTATCTCTCCTTATTCCACCATTCAGCATGTTTTAAGTAGATTGTAACAAACTGGGGTGGGGGTGTTTTTCTTACTAGATGTCTGTGTTCACGGTAACAAGTCCAATGCACATCAAAAAGTGAAAAATAAAATGCAATGAAAGGTTTTAAGCCAACTGTTCATTTGGAAACTGTTTCATTTCATCATGTTCTTTAATTCTGTCTGAATCCATGGTGACATAACCATCACTCAACCCACCTATATTAGAAAGGATTTTTTTTTGATATCTGTTATGTAAAAGTGATACAATTGCTCACCATCTATAACCTATCTAGAGCCCCAAACTTACTTACAACTCTACTATTCTTCTCAAAAGTAAGAGAAAGCAGAATGCTTCCAAGTAAAATAGCAATCTGATATTTTTGCTATGTCTCAAGTGATCAGAAAAGAGGATTTGAGTCACTGTCCACATAACTTTTAAAAAGAAAAGGATGTCAGGATTTTATGTGGCAAAATTCTCTTTAGTGAGAGCCATTGTTATGTATTCACTTAGCACAAATAATGATATACTATAGACTAAAAATGTGGCTGAAGAACAAGGAAAAAATATAAAGAAGAAGGATAAGATCTTTTCTCCTTAAAGAGAGTTATTTGAGTTATCTCTAAAAATTCAACACTTTTGCTAGTAATATCAAACTCTTTTGAAAGCATTTTCTGTGGTCCAGCAAGTAATTTGTTTTATTGCATAATTAAGCAAAACAATAATGTCAGGTAGAAAGTGCCACTTCAGGACAGAATGGTTGGCATTATATGAAGGGTAACCTCAATAGAATGTTCAGTTGACCTGTATTAATAAAGAAACATTCATTCTCCTGGCAAGCCATAAAGAATAGTCTAAATATAGAGCACTAGAATAATTAAATCACATTGTCCTGAAATCAATTAAGGTTCATAAAACTTTCCTAGAACTCCAAAAGAAAAACACAATACTTTAGGTAAAATTTGAACTATGATATATATAACTTAGGATATCAAAGGATAAAATTCTTATAAAGTAATTAAGTTGGCCTTTTGGAGGGAAAAATGTTATAGATCCTATTAGATCTAAGATCTCATATCAGTTAAAACATTATTAAGTATCCTCTAATTATGCTCAATAATTTAGGCAACTTTTGCTTACAAAATGTCCCATGTAGGATAGATCCACGGGGTGTAAGTTCTTCATGTTAATTGAGAAGATTATTCCTACAAGACGTTCTCATTGATTTCAGGGCAAAGCACTCCAGCATCCCATAATCTTTCCCTAGTTTTTACCTAAGGAATCCGTGGTAAAGTGACAAGTCTCAGGAATGAATGAATATGTATATATTTATCCCAAAGAGCTCTCTCATGCAATTTATTTGGAAAGATAGGGACTCTACATAACATTTTACTTCTGTAGCTAATGAGACATTTGGTGATTCCTAGATATCCCCCACCTGAACTCAGCAACATTATAGCCCAGCTCTTCTAGATGTTCACCCTGATGCTCACATGACATTGGTTCCTGTGTAGCATCCTTGGGCAAAACTTTAAAGCCTAGTTTTTAATGAAGAGACAAACAGTGAATAATTGTGAGTGCCCCTGCCTAAACTACCTGAGGAAGAAATGGTCACCTATGCATCACAGAAGCACCCTAAAAATTTCAGTTCTTCACCAGTTGAGGAGCTACTTATTAATTCCTCTTAACTGAGATTATATACAACCTGAGGTGTCTGAGAAATCTACTTTCCTACAAGAATTTTTTATTTTATTTTATGGAGAAACAAATAGCAATGAGACAGTTTCAAAACCAATTAGTAGGGAGGTTCAATAATTAGTACATTGCATATTGTTGTCTTCTTAGTGGTTATTCATGGCAATATGCAGACATGATACCCTGTCTACAAACACTATTAGTACAAATCTTTCTATTCATTGAATTAAGAGAAAGTAGCTGTATATCTATCCTATTTTGAATATACAGATACAAAATGGTCCTTCATTTGTTTCCCCTTATTTTGTTTAGTTGTGTGCAGGTCTTGATCCCTATTTTAACAATGGGAAACTGTTGGCAAATATCCTGGCAATTTTATTGTCAAATGTCATTTTACCAGAGACATTCAAATGTATCTGCATACTGTAAAATATGTGTAAAATGTAACAATAACAATTTTTCAAATTCGTGTTTTTCAAATGGCATAGTGTATTAATTTCAGTACGTGTATCAGAAGCTAAAAAAAGAAGTTAAGTTTGCAATGACAACTTATTTGGAGGGGATTTCTCATGTGTGGTATAGCAGAATTCTTTGCTTTATAAAAATGGCTTTCCAACAAAGTTGATTTCAGTAGAGTTTGCTCCCAGTTCTTTTAACAGAGAGTTATGAAAACAAAAAATTCCTAAGTGCTTTGACGCACATTTAACTTCTTAGGACATTTCCACTGAGTGAAGTAAGGCCTTTCTATATTTGTCTGTCATTCAGTGGGCATTGTAAAGGCACCATCCTGGGCTGAATGCTGAATGTGCTATAAGGACATATCAGAATTTGTCTTTGGCTCTGTTGGGGGAGGGTGAGTTGTGAGCAGGATTTGCTGCTCAGCAGAATATCAGTGTGGTAAATGAGGTGAAGTCCGTGGACCCCAGGAGGGGTTCTGGATTAGACGGGAAAGAGTGTGGGCCTGGTAAAGTTGTAGGTGGGGACAGCATATGTTACTGGTTGATTTCTTCTTAGCCATTCTTTCTGAAGTAAGATGGAATCTCAGTGTTGTTTTAATTTGCATTTATTAGATCCCCGGAGATATTTTTTCATGTACTTATTGGCCATTTGTATTTCTGTGAAGTGTATGTTCAGTTTAGTTGTCCAGTTTTTTAAAATAATTTTGTTGAGAAACACGTAGCAATGAAACAGTTTCACAACCGATTACTAACACATTTTCAATAATTAATACATTGCATATTGTTGTGGTAGTGGTTATTCATTGTACAAGATGCAGACATGATATCCTGACTCAAACACTGTTAGAACAAACCTCTCTATTCATTGAATTAAGAGAATGGGGCTGTGTATCTATCCTATTTTGAGTGTACAGATACAGAATGATCGTTCATTTCTATCCCATTTTTTAGTTAATTTTGTCAGAGAAGGGCATTCCATTGTTGTTTAACTACTGTAGGTGCATGAATTCAGAAAAATATCCCAATATGACCCAGTAGTCCATAATAGTAGTGAGTTTTCCATAAGACTGGCAATGTCTGAAGTTGTTGAGTTGAGCCTCTTAACAGCTTAGCATATTAATATGGCTTTACTTTTTATACTTCATTTTAATAGTTTTCTGCTGCATGGTTAAGACCAGATAAAGAAAGACCTATATAACAAGAAATGTAACATCCAAAACCCCTCAAGGTTTAGCCTGAAACCCTTTACCACAGTTTGTAGATACTTTGTCAATGTCAGCCATGTGGATGAGCCACCGTCATTGCTTGACCAATTTTCTGTCTGTGGAAGCCTGGGAGAATGTTTTCTCTCCATGTGACTCTCCTTAGGCATATTCTACATCACTATCCTCAGAGCACCAACATAGCATCTTGAAAGGTCTTTCCCTGACTCTACGACCCTAAGAATCTTTGTAATTATATTAAGCCTACATGAATAATTAGACCATTTTTCTTTTTCAAGTACTTACTGGCCATTTGTATTTCACTCATGCAAAGTCTGTTTTGCAGTGTAAGATAAAATATGTGCAGGTGTAGGAGAGTATGAAAAGGACATCTTGGATAGTCCATCATTCTGCCTCCTATTATGTTGAAATATACAACACGATCAACTCCACAAGCCAGAGCATTCTTTCTGGTTAAAGTCCCCCATGAATCAAAGTAGGTATGGCTTTGATGCCACTCTACATGGAGAAGACAATAGAATAACTTTAAGTCAGTGGTCAATTCGTTTCAGGCTGAATTCAGTGGTAAGATCCAAGACTTAGCTTCCTCAGAATAGGAACTAAAAATCCACCAAGTCTTATTCCAATCCATGAAAACTAGTTCCCATTTAAAGAAGTTCCATCTATCCACAATCTTGCTGAAGTTAGAGGTTGGACTCTCACAAGAGAACATATATGCACATTGAGAATAAAGTAGGTTAATATGTACAGAATATTTGCATGCGTTTTAGACTAAGCTAATGTAGTCTAAGAGTATTCATAGTCAAATGTCTGACCTCAAAAATGCTTTGAGTGATGGAATTGCAACTCCTAAATCTTTCTCATAGCATATGAATCACAGTATCCCCTAAGCTGGAGATTAAATACAGTGCTTCTAGATTCTACACAACTATTTTTCTTTAATATTTTCCTTAAGCTTCATGTTCTAGCTCAATTATACATTCTCTATTCTCCTGAGTTTCTATTTCCCTGCATTTCTTTTCATTATAAAAGTCACAAAGTAGAAAGTATATTATGCTGCCTTTCTAATGAAATCATTTCACTGAGATTTTTTAACCAAGATTTTTAATCAAAAAGTTGGATTTATACTAATTCACTCACATCTAGGTCATCTTTCTTCAACTCTTAGATATTTGCTTACCAGAACGAGGCATTGCTTTATACATGGCAGTAAGGTAAAAGCACACAGACTGAATTTGATCTTCCTAGCTAAGCCCTTCTCCCTTTGCATCAGAGCTGAGTGTGGCCACTTCCCCTGAGCAGAGAGGACTCTGCTGTCCTGATGAGTCGCTCACTTAACACTCTCCATGTGTTTAGAGGGAGTGCCGAGGCTCTCAGGCTGAGAACTAGTTTGCATAAATAGGGCTTAAAATCATTTGGGCAACGTTTTAAAGAGACATTCATGGTGATTTCTGATAACTGTAATCTATGGAAAAGCATTTGAGTAAACCATAACCATATGCACAAAGTAAAGTGGAGCCCCAAGACCATTATTTAAAAACTCAGAACAACTTTCTTCTTTGATCTGTGAAAATTACTTTCGAAATGTGCTTTTTTCCTAATTTCATGCTATGTGTCTTGCTAGAAATGTTTTTTCCACAAAGAATACTACTTTGGATTTGAATATTTTAAAATATTTTTATACATTACCTGACTAGTCCTCATAGTTTGTGTTGGCTTACCGTGCAATAGTGTTAAGGAGCTGTAATTTACATAAAATGTAATTTTCCATTTAATATAATTCATTAGCTCACAGTATGTTTACAGGGTAATTCATCATCACAATTTTAGGTTTTGTCAACCACAAAAGAAACCTCATACTAATTCATAGTCACACCCTGTTTCAGTAGCTATTGGTTCACGTACCCATGATTGAGCAGAAGAAAGCCAGGTTAGTGTCCTTCCCTAATGGGGAGTTAGTGAAAAGAAACTAAATTTTGCCCAATCTTCTGTTCACAAACCAAATTATTCACAAACAGAAAAAGTCATTAACCGAGGCATTACTGTCTTCCCCATCCCTTAAGATCTAAATAACCAAGAATTTATTTTTGTCTATGTCAGTAGCTGGACATTTAGATTGTCCACATTTGAGCTTTTATTAATAGTATTGCCATGAATATTTATGTACAAATTCTAAATATGAGCTTATGTCCTCCTTTCTGTTAGATATCTACTAGGAATGGAATTTCTGGATCCTTAAGTGTTGTGGTTTGTGTTTGGATATCCCCTGAAAGCCTCAAATGGTCATGGGCTTTTCAGAGTGTATGCCTCTGGAGTTTGTGACTAAAAGTCTAACTGATATTTAAGGTGTGTTATAGTCAGGACTTGCAAGGGAAGCAATTTAGTATGAGACACATAATTTACAGGATTGTTTTATAGTAATGACCCAAAGAGTCAGATAGAAGAGTGCAGGAAATCTGTCCACACATTAAAGACCCAAAGAATCCAGCTGAGGACTAGATCCCACTGCAGCATCCTTCATGAGTCTGGCTAAAGACCATCACAATGCCTTCCATGACTCCAACTAGAGGCCTAGAGCCCACGATAATGTGACACATCAGCCTGCTTCACAGATCTGCACTGGGAAAACCCCAAGATCAGTGGTGGAAGTCAGGAGGTCTGTACCAGGGGAATGAAGAATCTGTGCCAGCAGCCTAAGAAATCTTCACTGGATCCAGGAAGATGTTCAAAGGTCCAGAGCACCCCAAAGTGAACCATAGCTATTCTTAGCAACAACAAGGATCCATGCTCCTCTGACAATGAGAACAACCAAATTCATATCAGGAAAGTCAACATGACAAGCTTCTCCAAGAGAATCAGTAGCTTCCACTTATTCCTCTCCAGTTCTCCTTTTTATGCCACTCACAACAGTCTTTCCGTACACAGCACCATGCCGATTTATTCCAGCTGGGTGTTACAAGCAGACCACAAGTTGTCGATCCATCACAGAAAGTGAGTGCTACATTTGATGTAGAATGTGTTACCTATATACAATGTATAAGGGACAGGAAAAGTCTTCTTTCTTTCTTGCTGTGGCTTTGGCTGTCTTCTACCACCATGAGCAGTTGTCTCTCTGCTGTATGCCACCCCGCCTTGGAGCCAGCCAATTATGAAATGAAACTTCACAGACTATGAGCGAAACAAACCTTTTCTCTTTTAACTTTGGATGTCAGATATTTTGTGTCAGCAACTAGAGAGGAGTAACTAAGAAATTAGGTAAATCTATGTTTATTCTTTTGAAACTAATACTGTTTTCTAAAGTATCTGCATTATTTTATATTCCCATAATCAATTATATGGATTCCAGTTTCTCACCAACATTTATTATTTTATTGTTCTTTATTATAGTTATCCTGTTGAATAGGAAGTAATATCTGACTGTGCTTTCCGTTTACATATCTCCAATGGATAATGGTGTACATTTTTCCAATCTGTTTAATGGCTGTGTCTATTCACATATTCTGCTCTATTTTTAAAATATTGTGCATTTAATGGAGTCATTTGAGTTCTTCATACAGATGTATAACTTTCAAATATTTTTGCCTATTCTATGTGTTATTTTGATAAGTGTGATTTGAAGCAGTAAATTTTAAAATAAATCTGTATATTTCTTTTGTTGCTTATGCTTACATTTCATATTAATTAATGTAAAACCAGTAATTAATCCAAGGTTATGTTTATGTTTTCTTTTAAGAGTTTTTAATATTACTTGTGAGAGTTATTATAATTTGGTATTTTATCTATTTTCAGTTAATGTTTCTATATGGTGCTCCAACTTCATTCTTTTCTATATGCATACACAATTATCCTGGCACTATTTGTTGAAAAGGTCACTCTCTACTGTTACATTTTTGACACTGTTGTTAAACATCAATTAATTATGAACATGAGAGTTTATTTCTTGACTCAGTTTTGTTCCATTAATCTATGTTCGTCTTCATGTCACAAGTGTTTAGTTATTAAGAAGTACCTCTTTCACAGAAGTTGTAGTTCATGCAAGCTTCTCTTTCATAGAAGCTGGAACTACTACTGATGCTTGTATGTTGAGAAAAGTGACATTAAAGAAAGACCCATAAGCATGAGCACTACAAGTAAGCCACATGATCTGAAGACACTGCATAAGCAAGGTTATTTTTATCTATAATCATAATAATGTTTCTTAGTCATTAAAGTCAATGCCTACAGTAAAACAGGTAGAAAGTTTAAAACAAATACAAAATCTAAACTCCTACATATGAGTAACAATACACATTCAAAGGGAAGTTTTACTCTAGGAATCATTCAATTAGCATTAATTGTGAAGTACACATTTTGCTAACATTGTTGTATTTGATCCTCATAATTACTTTATAACCAAGATAATAGGATTTTTTCAATTTATAAGTGAGATAAATACATGTTATTTGAAATAGCTTCTCAACCCCACAGAGATAGTGAACATTAGAGTTTGAACTGGAACCACTCTAAACTCAAGAGAGTTGGAAATATCTTGCCTCTTTTCCAAGCCTAGCTTTTAAGGGGTCCAACATTATTCAACCTAAAAGTTGAAATCCAACATTACATTTAAGAGTGAATGTGTTTTTATTTTAATCCACTTTTCATGGCATGCTTTTGTTAGTAACAGAAGAATTACTTACAGAAAATTAGAAAGAGAAAAACAAATATAAGTGCTAGGTCCAGTAATGATGATTTATAGAGCCATTGGATTAGAAGCTATTTGCCTATCCCTCTGCTGCATCCTTAGGGTTTATACCTGTAAGAATGACATGCAAATGGACTAAATGATTTGCTCAAGAACATAGGTGCCTTTGGTAGAGAAGCCCAGCATAGATTTCTAATATCACATTTTCTTTCTTTCAGCCCCTGATTCCATTGTAATGGATTTCATCTGTTGTCAACTGCTACATGGTATAATTCTGGGTCACATGCTTTATGCTCTAAACTGTTAAAGGTTATACATTCTCTTGACTTTGCTTATTTTCAGAGCATTGACCATAGGTACTGACAAGAATACTCACTAATCACACACTGCCTCTCGGGTCCCTCCTCCAGCTTGTGCAGTTCCAAAGCGCTTCTCTGCACTTCTCAGGGAGGCAGCTTCTGACTGCCACTCTTTTTCCAAATTATCATTCCAATTCATTTATTGAGATTTGCCTGATAGCTGAGTTATTTGGCCTTTTCTGTTACATTTCTTTAACCCTTTGGACAAAATACATAGAAGTGGAAAACATCATCAGAGGAGACACCAAATGGAAATCACGTCTTTTATCTTCCAATTAGTCTGTGTGATCTTTCTGTGCCTCCATCACTGAAAGTCTAAGCTCATTTCCAGACTTCCTTTACAAATGCTGAACTTTAATAAAGTTCTTTGTCTGCTGAGGCATCTCATTATATTTAGGTGTGTCTTTGATTAAAAATATTCTTGTTTCATAATCTTGACATTTGTGGTCTATGGATAATAGAAAAAAAATTAGAACCAACATAAAAACTAAAAAATAATAGAGTTCAGTATTTCCTAATAAATTCACAATGGTTCAAGAAAAATCCTAATTCTTGTATTTATTTCTATTTTTCTTGTAAATAAAATCCACTGAGTAAATTATTTTTAATCCTTTTTCTTGTGCAGAGGGTATTGAAATTAGTTTTCTAAATCAAAGTTATAACATGACTCATAAAATCAGCTAGTGATTTACACATTCAGTTGGCTTTTCAAAGTTTCCAGTGTATTCTGAAGTCTTCTACAGATCAGATAATTCCACTTTGAAAGAAACAAGTATTTTATTAAAGTGAGACTCCTGCACAGGGAAAACAACATGGAAAGCTGTGATCGGAGACGACAGTTGGTTTACTCTTACCATTTGATCACAAAATTTCTATGCCATCTGTGGGAAGCCACACAGGCAAATGTGTCATCACATCTAATAATGAAAAAACAGACAGAACGTGCTGGAGAAACAGACTGCTTTAATTACCCTCTCACAATGCTCCTTGAGAATTTAGAGTAAAAGCATTGTGCATGCAAGTTATTTATACAAGAAGGTAAGTAGTGCTGAGGATTTTGTAAATATTAGAAAATATGGCCTTATAATTTCAGCATGTCCAGTTGGGAGTGCAAACAAGTGTATGATGAAGGCTGAAGGAGAAATCTTGTGAAAAATAGATTTGCTAAGAAAATAAATAGCACAATTATGATTATTTCTAGTTCACAATTTATAAGCTTACACCTCAGTATGTACGTATGTCAGTACTATAGGTGTTCCAGTAAATGCAGGAAAATGTGTCAGGTACATGGAAAGAGCGAGGTGCTGATCTGGTCAACACCTAATGCAGAAGCAGTCGTGGTCCACAACACATACCTTCATGCTTTCAAGCCTCGAATAGTGAGCAAGTCGTAACTGTGCTCTTACCCTCCACTGGGTGTTCTTAGAAACAAGTACAAATGCTTTAGTCTTCATTAGTTATCAAGAAAAGTAGGAGTTGTGTGTTAAGTAGCTAAAGCAGATGGGAAAGATAGACTCACTTGTGGCCTCCTCTTCAGCATTGTTAACTTCTCTTACTCAGGAAAATTCTAATCGCTTTTGCCCTTTTTCTCTGAGACGAGTATTAGTTATGTATTTTCTCTAACTGAAAATAAAGACACAAATATTTCTAATTTTCTGTTCAACTTTTGTTATTTTTCCATTGTATTTCTGTTCATGTTTTTACTTTAGTTGTCTTCATATCTCCAGTAACTGCTCACTGCTACCTCCCACCTGAAGAACCTTCTACTCTCAGCACCAGGCAAATATTTCTCATCATCTCTTTGACATTGGAACTACAGTGTTGGATTGAATAGGGAAGAGGTAACTAGGGTTTGGAGAAGTAATTGATGAATGGCACTAGATGGATGAGCTGAATATGACATTAGGTTTTTAACACATCTTACAGCACGGTTACAGTGTGTTGTGAAAATTGAATGTCATGTACCTTTAGCATTCATTCATTCATTCGTTCATTCATTTATTAACTTATTTACTTCTATTCTCTTATGTTCCCCTGGCTCTCTTTTAAGATAATGGCTAAGATTTTGAGGGAGGAGCCAAAGACTTTCTTTTCTTTTTTTGGTAGAAAGGGGGTACAGACTTTTTTCAATTAGTAGAGGTTTAGATATCAACTGTAAGCTGTGTAAAAGTAGCATGAGAGGAAAAAAGGAAAAAGAAAATTTGAAATAAATGACTATTATTAGCCATAAAAACAGTCTAAAGAGAATCAAAACTATAACACTATTCTTTTCATAACATTTTTTTCTGTATTACATGCCCTGAAAGTAAGATTTTACATTGGAAAACCTCATAAAATGTTAAAATATATAAATATTAATAACATGTTATACAAATATATTTAAGTATAAAATATCTCCCCTTGATCAGCACATTAAATTTTTATGAGAAAGTCATCTTATTATTCTTTTGCAAAAAATATTTAATTGAGCATCTGCTAAGGGACAGACAGTATTTAGAAATGAGACATAACAATGGCACACTTGACAGACAAAGCTCATGTTTCATGATGATAATTAATAGTATTGCTTTGGAAAAATAGTGTCTATGGTATGCTAAGGGAAAGCTAAACCATGGTAGAAAGATGGGTAAGATGTTGGAGGATGTCTTTCAATTTAAAACTGGGTACCTATAGTGGAACTCACCAAAAAACAGTGACTTTTGAATAAAGAACAGAAACAAATGATTCTAACCCTATAGGTATTTGGATAGGATGCATTAGTAATACATGAGTATTACTAAGTAATGAAATATTTTGACTTGCTTTCCACTTAACCTGTATTATGAGAGAGTCACTGTATTTTAAGTTTTATAAGAGAAAGCAGAATCTGTTAACACATAACTGCAATCATGACGTTTGGTTTGAGAATTAAATATATATTAACATGTGCATTGAAATTTAATGACAAGTTAAACATTATGTTAAAAGATAAAACCTGTTTTCAGCATCTGATATTTGGTATTTTGCATTCTGTGCTCCAAAATTCAACAGGTTTCAAATTCCTATTTACAAGTACATTTCTGTAAATAACATATTTTGAGGAAGAATGTCTTAGTTGTTAATAAGTAAAAAATCAGATTGGAAAGGATCATCAGTATGGTTTCTTTGTAACACTGAGTTTTGAAGTATTGGTTTTATCTTGAATTTCAATGTATTTAATCATAAGTATGATAAATAGCTCTTAGGAAGTGTGATGAGGTAAATCTGTATGCTTAGTGTCATTTATATCTCCCTATTAATTTAATAAATTTTAAAATTAGTTATGGATTTAAATTAAAAATTATATAACCTACAATAAACACACACACACACAATTAAAACTTAAAATGGTCACTGACTACCTCAAGGTGAATAGAATGATTTCACAGAAATATAAAACATTGGAGCTATTGTCTCTGGGTCATGGTTGCCTACCTTCAGTAACCACTTTTCATGATCTTCTGTCCATGCTTTGAAACTCCCCAGTGAATCTATTTTAGAGGAAGAAAAGGTTTAGACAATTATTTGACTCTTTGACAGGTGAAATAATTATTTTCTTGCTGAATAGTCACCATCACTGTCTTTAACACTCTGAACCATCTCTTGGAAAACAAAGTTGGAAAATACTGCAATTCATCAAGTTGATTGCAATGAAAGAGCTATGGTGACAATGAGCACTGGGCTTAAAAAGGACAGAGAGGAAGGACCTATACCCAGAGAATGTGTCCATGAATTACTCTGAAAAATATGTAGAAAATAAGACCATGGATGGAGAGGCCGAAATGTGGACACAAAGGCATGAAGTCATAAAGGACTGCTGTGGGTTTAAGGAACGGTCTGCCTCAGCAATAAGCAAGTCCAGATGTCAATGAAAGGGAGAAAGATGCCAGATTATACACACCCTCTGTGAAATGCAAATAAACTTGGGCTGTATCTTGAAGTGGTAGGGAGTCATCAGAAAGTGTTTTACTAGGCCATAAACTATTCTAAGTGGTGTACTAGAAAGATCAGTGGGGCTAGGAGAAAGATAAGCTAGAAACTAATAATATCTTGTTTTCATTCTGAATCCTGCACAACCACATGATCTGGACATCCTTTGCCAAAGTAAAGCTTCCTTTCTTGTGTACTCTCCTCCCATATATTCCAGTGAGATAAAAGTATTATTTTCATATATTATTAGTTAAATCGCTCCAGAGTAGCCAAAATGCAGCAATAAGCATTATTACTCCTCAATGATTTTGTGTATTAGTATTCTCGTATAGTCAAGGGAAGTCTGTGAGATAAACAGAAGGGACAAGCTTAAGATTTATAATGGAAAGCCGAAGTAGTCCTCCCTGAGTGAATGACCAGCAGTGGGTTTGGTGGCCAACATGAGCCAAGGGCACATGATGGACATGGCAATGCCTCACAGGAGCCTTCAAGTCACCTATGGATGGCCAAGTCATTGGGAAGGATCTTCAAGTTCTGAGTCCCTGAGAAAGTAAATACACTGAATTCTCCCATCAGAGATAGCAACATCACGAATCAACAGATTCCCTTGAATCAGAACTGTCTGAGTCAATCCACAGTGGATCTCAGTTCATATCCATCATCACACAAACACTTCCCAGTTCAGAAAAATCATGGCTCCTCCTAAGATTATTGGCTGCCATCTTAAAAATTAGTTAAGAATAACATAAGGAAAACATGAAATAATGAGCAGTTATCCAAAGAATCAAGTTAAACCTAAATAAATAAAATAATCTTGACTCATTTGTTTTACATGCAAGTAGATTCACCTTTGTTATTTCTCCTCTACTCAACAGGTAGACACTTGATGGGAAAGACTTGTAATGCCAGCACTGCGGGGCTGATAAAAAACTACATATTCTAGGCCAGCCTGAAAACTTAACAATTTAACAAGACGTTGTACCAAAATAGAAAGGTCTGGAAATGTGACTCAGTATGAAGGGTCTGGTTTCAATCCCAGGACCACACACACACACACACACACATACTCTCTCTCTCTCTCTCTCTCTCTCTCTCTCTCTCTCTCTCTCTCTCTCTCTCTCTCTCTCTTATAATCAGATAGAAATATGTTGGGAACATCTGTATTATTCTATCAATCAATCTATGAAGATACTACATATTTTTATCTCATTAAACATTTTTCATTATTACTCAGAGAGGATGGAATTTTTTAAAAATCCATTAAAGAAATACTAAAAGAATAGAATTCTTGAGTTGTATGAGCTTTTCAGGACTTCAAGCTCCAATAATATGTTATTTTTTGATAAATATTAGCTATTGTAGTGTAAGAATGCAAAGGTATAAAATTAAAGCAAGGGGGCTGTAGTAGTTGTGTAAATAGCATAATAAATCTGTTCATAGTTTTAATGCTGACAGTGCTTTTTAGAGTAGAGGGAAAACCTAGCTGAAAATCTATGAATGGTGTTGTCCATAATCTGAATTAACTTGTAGGTAGGACTTTCACCTTATCAGCCTATAATATCAACCTCATTCAAATGAGGTAAGTAAAAAGTGGGTCTGGTTTATGAGTAATGTAAAACCTGACTGTTGTGGAAAAAAATGGAAAGTTTTCTAGTGATTTAGAACTTGGTCATTTGAAAACTTGATTATACGGTAAAATATTCAGACACTCGAAGAAAGGTATTAAAATGTCGTGCAGATATGATAGCAGTTTGGGAATGAGCAATGGCCAAATGACTTTTCCACACAAAGTGTGCCTCTTTATTTTTCTGAACCAAGAGACAAGAAATTATTATGACCATTAAGGTCCAAGGCTCTGAAGCCACACTTCCTGGTGCTAAATCCAGCTCTTCACTGTATTCACCTTCAAACACCACTGGACCCTATGATGACTTTCTCACTTGTCAATATGGCCAACAAAAATATGAGTTCACTGGTGAATTCACTGCAGTGTTAATGTGTCCAGTGTTTAAGAAGCCACCTAGAATGTGTGAGCACTATGCCAGTCTCAGTCTGTCATCTCCATTGTTGTCCTTGTGACACTTTGACAGTGATACCATTCTAGAGTGTGGGGGTCGTAGGTGACTACCATGGAGACCAAGATCATCATGACCCCATCTTCTCTCATGGAGTTTCCAGTCTAATAAGCAGATCAGTAAGACTGAGCGGCTGGAGATGTTTTCTACTCAGTAGATCAATTTATGACTATCAATTGACTATTAAGTGTTAATTGCTACACTTAAAATTGAAAAATTCTAGATGTTTTTGCAACTACCTGCTAGATATCCCTGAGATTTGGGTAGTGATTCTACATAGAGGGCAAGAAAGAGGAAGTGGAGAAAAAGCACAGGAAGCAGATTCATACTGATCCTCCTGTTTTCAGCCTCCCAAGTACTGGGATTACAAGTGCACACCACCACACCCAGTCTCAGTTGCCTTGTCAGCTTGCCCTATGGGCATGGCTGGCACAGTGTGCTGGGGGTCAAAAACACTATTGTTATTGATATGCAACATTTAGAACCAGATATTAAGCAAACCATCTTGGAGCAACAAAATGGTTCAGATTGATTCTTCTTCGTGTTATCAAGTTTCTGAAGTCACATTTACTTAATCCAACATCCATGGATTTGTAAAGATATCTTCTGAGAGCTCTTGTGTATTATAATGCTAGAAACATCAAATGATAACCACTATATTCTGATTCATAGAAGGAATAAATGCTACTAGATTCATGTATGGAATTCTCATCTGTAAATATAATGTCATGTATGCACCTTGTACAATACCAAAACGTTATGAAAACAGTTTGCAATGTATTAATTCATCGAATCTGTATGGTTAAGGTGTCTTAAAACTGTCTGATTGACATTTGTATTTCAATAACATAAAAATAAATAAATAAATAAATAAATAAATAAGAATTCTCCTATTTAATTTTTTCTCTAATAATTTTTTTCAAGGTTGGTACCTATGATCACTTGTTTGGTAACAAGTGATAACAGAGTAAATAAAAATAAGTGAATGAAAGCTCATTAAAACCCCGGCAACACACACACACACACACAGACACACACACACACACACACAAAAGCCATTGACACTAGGGCCAGCAAAATAGAACAGTGGAATAAGCACATGCTTAGGCAAACACAGGAATCAGGGCTCAGTTCCTGGCACCACACGCCATACTGGCCCTGTTACATAACTGTAATGTCAGTGCTGGGGAGGCTGAAAACAGGAGGATCACTATGAGTCTGAGCTGTGTGGTGAGACCCTGTACCAAATACATTTAAAAAAACAAAACCCTGGGAATTGACCAAGCAGGGCTTGCTTGTTCACTTTCATGAATACATGACTATGACTTTAGAGAACCCACAGGTTATATTCACCTATTTTTGTTTCTAGTCCTCCTGGCAGAATGGCACATGACAGGATTTCATAAAGTCCTACATCTCTTAACTCTTAGGAGCTCGGACCTATGAACAAGTCTGAAACTACAACAGCATTATCTGGTCTTAAAGCTTTAACACAATGTAGGAAGTCTGTGTTTCCCTGCTCCGCAGTTCTCCTGTGACCTTTGCAGGCCATTTGAGAGGCTGCTGGGTGGTAAGCAACCATTTACATCAGCTGTACTATCTGTGATCCGCGGAGACTCGTCCACGGGGAACAAGGCTGAGAACATTGTATCCCAGAACATTTCATCCTTAGTCTGGAAATGAGCAGCAGCTTGATTTGATTGCAAGGCACAGTGAGAGAATGTGCATACTGCAGCTCTAATGTCATGGAGCTTTTCCACCTCCCTGACACCGTTTTCATTATTAGGAAGAACCTACTAAAGTTGGAGGAGTAGTGATGTAGCACAGACACCTCCTGCAAGAAGGCTGGGCTTCCACAGCTACACTTTAACCTCAGGGAAAGTACTGACTATATTGGGTGAAATGCAGAGGGAGTTGATGATGATGGCTCTCCCTGACACACATAGGGACTCTGGGAAGAACCAAATAATAAACTCACTTAAAATTTCTCCCCCCAAGAGCCAGTGACAACAAAACAAGGTCATACTTTCTAAGTCCCAGAAATTTTCCCACCACAAAAATGTCCCCAGCTCTCTCGAGAATTTCTCAGTAATTTACCCCTTAAGTCTTCTATACTGGTCCCCTGGGTTCTTGAACTTATTGCCTCTGGTTCTATCAATTTGCAAGTGACAGTCCCTGCACTGTGGGGCTGCTCCCTGATGACAGGAGACAGCAGCACCAGGAGAAAGCCAGAGCTCTGCCAAGACTTTGCAATGTCAGGGAAGAACTTGAGAGCACTGTAAGAGCCAGCTATCGACAAATTGCAAGCCAAACTAACTTTGGGTGTTGATTGCACGCCATTCTGATTCTAGCTGTTTCCTTGATGTTTTTCCTTTCTTCTCCTTGACTGGGAATTAATGAAGGCTTTTAAGTTGCCAAGTTATAGATTATTTTTTAGAGGTTACTGAAGCTTGAAATCTTGTTAACTATGCACCAAGAAGATAAATTTGATATATCATTCATGAATGTGATTTGAAGTATATGTACGTGCATACAGAGAATGGCAGGTTACACCTATTTGCAAACAATATCCAATATATGATGGTTTTTTGAACATTATGGTAACCTCCTGGGAGTCCCAGTCCTGCTCAGATTTCTTACCATTTTCTCATCTTCAAGAATGTTACAAAGATAATAGCCCTGTAAAAGTTGATTCTACAATCTCAAGATGTTATTTTTATCTGAGTCTCAAATCCAAGGCCACTCTACTTTAAGCTCAAAGAAAGATATAGGAGTTAGGAAAGACTTATCTTTTGTGGGTACCATTTGCAGGGTTTCTGCATCTTATCAGTTTTCACCTTTACCTTTCCACCTGTGTCTTGTGTCTCCTGCTGCTCTGTAAGCTACGTAAGGACAGCTTATTAGTTTTCTCATTATTAATTTATTCCAAGGATTAGAACCAGCACATAGTTGGCCCTCAAAAGTGGTGCTGAAATGACTGGCCAAAAGGCATGGACAGAGATGAATGAAGAAAAAAAACCCTAGTTTTAATAGTAAGGAGGGGCTGGAGAGATAGCTCTGTGGAAAAAGCGCTTGCCTGGCAAGTACAAGGGCCTGAGTTCAATTCCCAGTTCCACTAAAAATAAAAATAAAAGAATGGTATGGAAATGAATAAACCAGCTGGTAGCTGGTGAATACAAGGCCAGGTACCCATTCTGTGACACATGCAAAGGGATAATAAGGCAGAGTGGAGAAGAGAGAAATTATACCCTAAGAATGACTGAGAATGAGAGAAGCTTCAGTAAAAAAGAACAGAAAAAAAAGTTTAGTGATGTCTCAGCACTCACAAAGCCAGGCAGCAGCAAGGCAGAGTGGAATGTGGACACCTGGCTCCTGCTAAGGTATGGACTGAAAGTTCTGGCAGTGCTGGGTCCCTTGTGATTGGCTGCCAACCTCCCCCTCACTTGGAGAAGCACTGTGGCCTCCTGTCTGAAAGACTCAGCTTTGAAAAAGGAGTACAATGTGCAGATTTGATTCTTGACTTGAAAAAAGGTGAGAGCTTCGTCTTGGGAAACTGGGGGAGAGGAGTGAGCAGAAGATGCTGAAGTCAGCAGGTGGAAACAAAGGTTTGAGAAGTTCCTAGGCTTTGGGAAAGAACGGTGAGAAGTTACTGCAACTCTTCAGAAGCAAGAGGAACCTATTTGGGGTTTCCCAGGGGGATCTGGGGTTGCTCTGGACATCTCAGCAGAGTGGTCATGAGTTGTGAGGCCTCCAGCCAATATCCGGTCAACAGTTGCTGCCAGTCCAGGCCCCGGCCCTAGTGTTCTACAGCCTTTTGATGGCCCTGCCTTTCCTCCAGCAGGAGCAAGTCCTTCTGAAGGGCTTCTCACCTCACTTCATCAGAAAGGTAACTAGCAGCCGGGCATGGTGGCGCATGCCTGTAATCCCAGCACTCGGGAGGCTGAGGCAGGAGGATTGTTGTGAGTTCGAGACCAGCCTGAGCTACAAAGTGAGCTTAAGGCCAGTCTGAACTGCATAGTGAGACCCTGTCTCAAAAAAACAAAAAAAAAAAAAAAAAAGAAAGAAAGAAAAGAAAGGTAACTAGCACATCATTCACATTGTGTCATTTCTAACTGTAAAAGCTCAAAATCTTCCCTCCCTTTGTTGCTGTTTGTCCAGCAGTCCTTGATTAACCTGAAGTCAGAAACCGCAGCAGAGAAGTATGAACTTCCTTTGTTTGAGAATAAAACTGAAATATAGTGTGTACACTAGAAAGTGAGCAAAGGGAGAATTCCACAAGGTCTTAAACTCTGCGGCCCTAGGAGAGATTGGTCCTAAAGGCTACGCTTGGAGCTTTGTGTTCTACGTGCCAAGTGATTCATGACCACCTTTGTGTTCATCAGAGACAGTCTGAAGACATAGACACAAGCCATGGCTTTCCTGAGGTTATACCAAGCTGAGTGCTTGTGGCTGTATCCTGTGGCACTGGCTCTATCTTGTAAATTGTATCAATTTTCATCTTTAAAGGCACTTGAACTCCTCTGACAATGTTCTTTGAGACCTCAGGATATTTTTCACAAACAACTTTGTCTTTTTCCTTCATAACTTTCACTGTGCTATCTCAGAGGCTTGCATGTAGTGAGAAACCTTCCCTCCAAAGCACTTCTAAGGCCAATGAAACTTTCTTCTGTGTGTACCTATGTTCTTTTCACACTTCCTGCTGCCTGTTTTCCTCTCCAGTTTCCTCCCTAAATTTACTATTCCAAACTTGTTTCCTCTCAAATCTGCCTCTTTTTGGGCCTCTGGATTTCATGCCAACCACTTGCCATAACCCCAGATTTTTCACATTGTCTGAATAATAACAAATTAGGATGTATTGTGAAATATTCTTTCCTCTGTGTTTTACTCCTTCACTTCCAAACAACATATGCAATTATAATTCCCAAGGGAAATTCCAGGCTAACTTTCACAGCAAGTCACAGTGAGGGAGCTGGTTCAACATTTTATATATTTTATATCAGAAAAGCAAATTATAACTTCAGCAAGAAGCACACATAGTGGTTTGACCCAATTTTTAGAATCAGATTTAAACCTATTTGATGAAAAGAAATGCGCTACTTGGATTTATGCTCATTTTTTTCTTTCTTTCTCTATTTTTCTTTTTTTGTTCATCCTCAAATATTCAGTGAGAATTTATGTTGTGTAGCTAAAAAACTTAAAGACGCTTGACTGGAGTGCTTATCTTACACAGAAGATTTCACCTGCTAGTCAGCTACATCCAACCTCATTACAAGTCATATCACCATGAATATCATAAATTCTTTGCATTTATTCTTTGTACTCATCGGCAAAAGGTATTTGTTAGCACCTGTTGTACATGAGGATAATGCTAAAGGCAGCAATAAAAACTATTAATACTTCCTACCTCTACATAGGGAGCTAATCTACAAGGCACATTTCCAAGGTAACACTACAGATAAGTCTTCCAAAAAAAAAAAAAAAAAAAGACATGGCTCATACTCATGAAATCATGGAAGAAGGGGACAAACATGGAATTAGATAAGATGTCACTAAGGAACAACACTTGATCTGAAATATGAATAATGGGGAGGCATTAAATACATCAATTTTGGAGTCAGAAGTCCAGACTTATAGAATGGCTTATAACCCACAGTGTATATAATCCACAGTGTTGTATGAAAGACTGACATTTTCTAAGCCAAGAGAAAAGAATAGTGTGCCAAGGCAGAGAGGAAAGTATTTCCAGAGTCCCTTAGAGAAGATATGTTTCAATTGTTGGAGAGAGAGGCTCAAGTGTGTTTAATGGTGGCTGCAGGTTTTTCTTAATTATGTCCAGTTTATAATTTAAAAGCATCCTTGGAGAATGGAAAGAAAATTAGAGTCTAGGATAAATGACTCAGCATCTATTAAAAATGTGTTAAGAACATAGAAGAATGAGGAAAGAAATATAGGCCAGGAATGGTGGCACACACCTATAGTCCCAGCATTCAGGAGGCTGAGGGAGGAGAATCACTGTGAGTTCAAGGCCAGCCTGGACTACTCAGCAAGACCTTGTCTCAGAGAAAGAGAGAGAGTGAGAAAGACAGACAGAGAGAGACAGAGAGAGATGAAGAATTAGGTTGTCAGCAAGATAGGAAGAAGTAAATTCATTTCTTGAGTGTTTCGAAGAAGATAAAACTATGAGAATTGATCATGGACTGCATTTAGGAATAAGAAAGAGAAAAACATGACATGGCTCTCCCTCAGACTCACCGCATTCTCACTGGTCCGGGAAGCCTGGTGAGTTGCACAAATTCCCACTAGCTGGGAGAGCTTGGGGCGGGTTCCAGCAGGCCTCTGGAGTCAGCTGCTGTCTAGGCCGGTGTCTGGCTGGGCGGTGTGGGCAGGATGGAGTAGGCTGCTGGCATGGGTCTCACTGTCTTGTGCTGGTCTCTGGGCCTGGGGCGGGGGGCCAGGGCGGGATTGAGGGGCGGCACAATCTTTAGTCTTCAACATTCATAAGGAAAGAAGAAAATCATATTATTTTGAATTCTTATGTTCCTGAGAGAATTACAAGGAAAGAGATTGGAATCTAAATGTAATTTTGAATCATAGACAGATGAATAGATAGATAGATAGATTAAATTTCTATTCCTATTAAAACTCCCCAGGATAGAGTTCTTAAAGAAGACAAGATAAACTAGAATTTATTATGAGGAAATATGATATTTAAAAATCCAGATAAATATATCTTTAAAAAGAAAGAGATCCTCCTCAATCTCGCCCGTGCCCCCCCAGCCCCAGAGACCAGCGCAAGACAGCGAGACCCATGCCAGCAGCCTACTCCATCCTGCCCACGACGCCCAGCCAGAGACCGGCCTGAGACAGCGGCTGACTCCAGAGGCCTCCTGGAACTTGCCCCAAGCTCTCCCAGCAAGTAGGAATTTGTGCAACTCACCAGGCTTCCCGGATCAGTGAGAATGCGGTGAGACTGAGGGAGAGCCATTGGCTTCTTCCGACACGCGCTACCCGGATCCTTGCCCACAAGCCCTCCAAGCCAGTGACTGGCCTGAAACCTCAGGACTCACTCACCAGCAGCTCCCTGGATCCTCTGCACTAAAGCCAGCTGAACGAGTGAGAATTTCCCCGACTCTCTGAGCAGCAAAGTTCAGTGAGTGTAGAACTCCAGGCCCGCCGTGCCCGAGAGACATTTCCCAGGGATTCCCTGCCCCACCCTAGCCCGGTGACAGCTCCAGGCACACTGTGTCAGAGGAACATTTCCAGGTGATTACTGGTCCCACCCCACAGCCCCAGACCCAGTGCAGGTCGACCTGGAGTGAAAACTCCAAGCCTGCCACACCGGAGGGACATTTCTCAGCAATCCTTGGTCCCACGCCACGGACTGAAACCCAGCACAGCCTGACCTGTGAGTGAGGGCTCCAGGCCCACTGCACCAGAGGGACCTTTCCCAGCCTTCTCCGGTTACGGCCTGTAGACCTGGACCCAGCACAAGCTGGCCAGCTCAGTACAGCCTACTCAGTGAATAAGATCATCCACTATCCTTTTGTGAGCCCAGAAGACCCATCAAAGCCCAGGGCTTCCCATTTGGGGAACGACCTGCCTGACAAAGGAGGGGATCCAAGGAGCTGCAGCAAAAAAGGAACTGAACACAACAGCTAGATCCAGGATAGGCATACCTGGAAAATCTCAAACTTAATAGACTGGCACCCGAATCTCATAACAAGCTAAGGTTATAGCTGCACCAAAGCTCTACACCAAAGGTCAAAGGTCAGTGCTATGCAAAATGACAAAGAGAAGGAGAAAAAATGCAATCCCAGAACTGGAGTCCATCACGAAGGGCAGAGGACACTACCTCAGCTGCAATGAATGAATTAACAGATACAGCAGCAAAGGAACAACAGCAGAAAGCTATAGAGGAAATAAAACAAGAAGTAATTCCCCAAATTAAAAATGAAATATCTGAATATGTGGTACCTGAAATAAAGAATGAATTCCAGAAACATTGGGTGGAAAAACTATGCTCACCCAGAACAAGTGCAGAGAGCACTATTGCAAGTGATATATATGAATTAACAGCATTTGAAGCAAAGAAACAACAGCAGAAAGATCATGAGGAACTCAAAGCAGAAATAAGTTTTGAAATCAAAAAAGGACTTTTTGAAGTCATAGCATCTGAAATACAGAAACAAGCCCAGAAATATACAGAGGAAACCCAATTTGGGAGAAACACAACAGAAAAAGAATTAAAAACTACCTCTAAAGAAGACATTGATAAAAAAATTGAGGAGATCAGAAATATGATGGATTTCTTGAATGAGCAATACAGAAAAGAAATAGAACACATGAAACACAGTGAAAGAGATATACAAGAACTAAAAATATCAATCACGAGTCTACAAACCCGTCTGAGTGAAAGCGAAGACAGAGTTTCAGATATTGAAGGTGCTGGAGAAGCTAGTGAAAAGGTAAGAAAGCATCCCTTAAAAACAATGAGAATGCAGGAGAAAATAATCCATCACCTGCAAGATGACACCAGGATGAACAATGTGAGAATAATTGGCATCAACGAGAATGAAGGAGTCAATAAAATAACATAAAAAGAATTTGGGGAGAAATAATCACAGAAAACTTCCCAGATAAGATGAAACAATCCAACATCCAGATCACCAAAGCATACAGAACACCAAATAACCTCAACCCAAGTAGAAACACACCGAGACGTATAATAGTTAAGATGGCAGAAATCCAACACAAAAATAATATACTGAAAGCTGCAAGAGAGAAGAAGGAGCTGACATTCAAAAGAAAACTCATCAGAATTACAGTTGACTTCTCTACACAAAGAAAGAAGGCAAGGAGAGCATGGAGCAGAGTTCTTCAAGTCCTACATGAAAAGAAATTCCAGCCCAGAATATTATACCCTGAAAAACTGTCTTTCAGGTTTGATAGAGAAGTGAAATATTTCCACGACAAAGAACAACTGAAGGATTTCATGATGACAAAGCCATCCCTTACAGGCTACTGAAAGATGTTCTAGAGAGACCACAATGACCAGAACTCCATGAATGAGAATGGAAGGAACCCACTAAACAGGACAGACAATTAAACACGGGTTACGAAGGAATAAATAACATCAAATAAATATCATGACAAACACAAGTCAGCACATTTCAAACATAACCATCAATGTAAACAGACTTAATTCTCCAATTAAGCGAAATAGACTGGCACAGTGGATTAGGAAACAATATCGAACAATATGCTGTATACAAGAAACACACTTAACTCAAAAGGACATTCATAGGCTCAAAGTCAAAGAAAAGAAAACAATAGTACATGTCCCAGCACCTCAGAAAAAAGCAGGAGCAGCAATTCTGTTCTCAGACAGTCTCAACTTCAAACCAAGAATGATCAAACGACACAAAGATGGCCACTATACATTGATCAGGGGAAAAATTCAAGAGCAAGAAGTAACACTCATAAATATCTATTCACCAAACACAGGATCACCCAACTATGTAAGAAAAATCTTAAAGGGACATGAAAAACATAATGTTAAGACAGAATCTTAACAGGAGACCTTAACACACCCTTATCTCAAAAAGATAGGTCAACCAGACAAAAAATAGCACAGAAGTAGCAGAACTGAACCAGAGCTTGGAACAAATGAACCTGGCGGACATATACAGAGTGTTCCACCCAACCACAGCTAAATTTACATTTTTTCAGCTGCACATGGGTCATTTTCCAATATAGACCACATACTAGTCGAGAGGTCATGCCTAAGTATATGCAAGAAAATAGAAATAATCCCTTGCATACTATCTGACCACAATGCAATGAAACTGGAAATAAATGACAAAAGAAACCAGAAAAACTCACTAAACTCATGGAAACTAAACAACACCCTACTCCGCAATCAATGGGTTGCAGAAGAAATTCAACAAGAAATTCAACAATATCTACAATTCAATGAAAATTCAAGTGCCATTTACCGGAATTTATGGGATGCGATGAAAGCAGTTCTTAGAGGGAAAATAATAGATATAAACTCACCCATTAGGAAAATGGAAAGGGAGCAAATTAGCACCCTAATGTTGCACGTCTGACAACTAGAAAAAGAAGAGCAAACAAAACCCAGAGCGCAAAGACGGGAAAAAATCATAAAGATTAGAGCAGAAATTAACTCAATGGAGATGAAAAAAACAGTTCAAAGAATTCACAAATCAAAAACTTGGTTCTTTGAAAAACTAAATAAAGTTGATAAGCCTCTTGCCAACCTCATCAAAAAGAGGCAAAAGAAAATTCAAGTACAAGCGATAAGGAATGAAAAGGGTGAAATCACCACAGACCCAGTGGAAATTCAGAAGATTATCAATAGTTACTTCGAGAACCTTTAAGCTCACAGAATAGAAGACACAGAAGAAATGGACAGATTCCTCCAAAGGTACAAATTACCAAAACTGAATGAAGAAGATATAACAATTCTCAATAAGCCGATAACAGCCAACGAAATACAAAACGTAATAAAAAGCCTACCGATGAAGAAAAGCTGATGGATTCACAGATGAATTCTACAATAAATTTATAAAAGATATAATTCCCACACTCCAAAACTCTTCAATGAAGTTCAAGAGGAAAAAGTCCTCCCAAAATCATTTCTGGAGGCAAGTATAATACTGATTCCAAAACCAGGGAAAGACACAACAAAAAAGGAGGACTACAGCCAATCTCCCTCATGAACATAGATCCAAAATACTCAACAAAATCCTGGCAAATAAAATACAGTTAATCATCAAGAAGATCATACACCATGACCAAGTAGGATTCATCCCAGGGATGCAAGGATGTTTCAATATTTGAAAATCTATAAATGTAATACACTATATTAATAGACTGAAATCTAAAAACCACATGATCATCTCAGTTGATGCAGAGAAAGCCTTTGACAAAGTCCAGCACTCATTCATGTTCATGGTCCTATAGAAAACTGGAATAGATGGACTCTATCTTAACGTGATAAAAGCCACATATGACAACCCAAAAACTCATATAAGCCTAAATGGGGAAAAATTGAAATATTTTACTCTTAAATCAGGTACAAGACAAGGATGCCCTCTATCGCCCCTCCTGGTCAACATAGTCTTGGAATCCTTAGTAGCAGCCATTAGAAAAGAGGAAGAAAAAAGGGAATAAGAATAGGTAAAGAAGAAGTTAAATTATCACTATTTACAGATGACATGATACTTTACTTGGTAGACACCAAAAAGTCCACCAAGAAACTAATAGAACTGATAGGGAAATTCCGTAGCATAGCAGGATACAAAATCAATACCCAAAAGTCAATAGCATTCCTCTACACAGATAACAAGCACACTGAAAGGGAAACAATAGAAACAATACCTTTTACAATAGTACTGCGGAAAATGAAATACCTAGGAATTCACTTAACCAAGGAAGTCAAAGATCTTTTAATACAATATTACAGCACCCTAATAAAAGAGATTATAGAGGATTTCAGAAAACGGAAAGATATTCCATGCTCCTGGATAGGAAGAACCAACATCGTGAAGATGGCCATACTCCCAAAATTGCTGTACAGATTTAACGCATTCCCTATCAAACTGCCACCAACATACCTCCCAGACATAGTGAAATCAATCCTAAAATTTATTTCGAACCACAAACGACCTAGAATAGCAAAGGCAATCTTGGCCAATAAAGACAAGGTAGGAGGCCTCACAATTTCCGACTTGAAATTATATTACAAAGCCACTGTGATAAAATCAACATGGTATTGGCAGCAAAATAGACCTGAGGATCAATGGAATAGATTAAAAGATGCAGAGGCATCTACAATCACACTCAGCCATCTGATCTTCCACAAAGGGGCTACACAAGCTCACTGGGAGAAAGATAGCCTCTTTAACAAATGGTGCTGGAAAACATGGCTTTCTACATGCCAAAAACTAAAACTTGAACCACATCTATCACCATGCACTAAGTTAAAGTCAAAATGGATTAAAGATCTAAACATTAGAACAGAAACACTCAATCTCCTGCAAGAGAAAGTAGGAGAAACTCTTGAAGACATAGGGGTAGGTAAAGAGTTCATGAACAAACATATATTTGCACGGGAAGCACTTGAAAGAATCAACAGCTGGGATCAACTCTTCTTAAGGAGCTTCTGCATGTCAAAAGAAATTGTCAACAGAGTGAAAAGACAACCCATAAACTTTGAAAAAGTCCTAACTAATAAGCAATCAGACAGAGGACTACTGTCTAGAATATATAAAGAACTAAGATATAAGAGGGCCCTCAAATTTAAAGACCCAATTCAGAAATGGGCATCTGAGATGAATACACACTTCTCAGAGGACGAAATTAAAGAAGTGAATAAATATATGAAAAAATATCGCTAGTCATCCATGAAATGTAAATAAAAACAAAACGCAGATGTCATCTCACTCCAGAAAGAATGGCTATCATAAGGAAATCAACCAACAACAAATGTTGGAGAGGTTGTGGAGGAAAGGGAACACTTCTCCACTGCTCATGGGAGTGTAGACTGGTACAACCATTGTGGAGGTCAGTGTGGAGACTCCTCAAAACAGTAGGACTAGAAATTCCATTCAAGCCGGCTATCCCCCTACTGGGAATTTTCTCAAAGGATCTGGAAACATTATATCATAGTGATATATTTGTACCTATGTTTATAGCAGTGCAATGTGTGATAGCAAAATCTTGGAAACAACCAAGATGTCCATCACATGAGGAATGGTTGAAAAAGATGTGGTATTTCTATATAATGGAGTATTACTCAGCTATTAAGAATAAGTTTGAAGCATTTATACTGAAGTGGATGCCACTTGAACATATACTCATAAGTGAAATAAATCAGACACACATATGTAAATATCGTATAGTCTCCCTCGTATAACAAGCGAAAAGCAGAAATACAAAAGGAAATGTACAACAACTACAATCAGTTGAGTCAGATAAGGCAAAGTGAATGGCATATGCTGCAGGATACTAATCAGCTTTTCTTCTGGATGGTTAACAACTTAAGTTCACAAATCAGAGTTGGAGAAATAGAAAAGCCACAAGGCCAGCCAACATTTTGGCTCTAGCCTTTCAAGGTCAGCGAAGACTCAGGACATAGGAGAATCTCTACTGCAATATCATGAAACTCAGTTGAACTCCAAATTTTCTGAACAATGAGAATATGGAGCCAGAGAGAAAAGAGATCAAAGTTCTATAGTGTGCCTGGGGAGAGTCACATGGAGAGAAAACTTTCTCTCAGGCTCTCACAGAGAGCAAACTGGTCAAGCATTGGCTGTGACTCATCCACATAGATGACACAGATAAAGGATCTTTAGAATAATGTACAGGACTTCAAGATAAACCCTGGGGGGACTTCACTGACCACATAAGAAACATAAAATACATGTGTTGGTGTATAAGTCTTGCTCTGTCTAGGTCTTAACCATCCAGCAGAAAAGTATAAAAATGAAGTATACTTCGTGGGGCCATAATATTAAGCTGAGCTGTAAATGGCTATGGTCAACAACTTCTTTGAATAACTCACTATTGTTGTGGAATGCTGGACTGTGTTGGATTGTGTTGTCTAGTTCAAGCACCTAAGTTAGTTGAATGACAATGGAGTGCCCACCTTTGACAGGTGTAGACAAAGGAAGGGGTATAGAAAGGGAAAATCATGATGTGTGTGTATAGACAGTACAGTTGGGATAGATAACGCTGTGCTTCTACATAATCCTATGAGAGGCAAGATTTGCACTGATGGTGGTTGGACAGGATATTATGTCGGCTTCTAGTACTATGGTCATCCACTAGGGAAATAATTATTGAATTTTTTATATAATTCAGGTATAAAAAATAAGATAAGTAAATAGTCACACTCTTAATTTACTGATAAGAGACATCTGCTATAACAATGTGTGTAAATATAATATCATGTATGCACCTTGTACAATACCAAAACATTATGAAAACAGTTTGCAATGTATTAATTTATCAAATCTGTCTTGTTAAGGTGTCTTAAAACTATCTGATTGATATTTGTACTTCAATAAAATAAAAAATAATTAAAAAAAAAAAAAGGACAGAGAGACCATGAGGAAGTACATGGTTTCTTAAAAGCCAAGGTCAAAGGATATTTTTGAGATTAATAGTTGATGCCACATTGTGGTTGTCAACGCGAGTGAGACCAACTTAGAGTTAAGAAACAAAAAGAGGAAATAAATTTCATCATGGGAAAAGGAGCAATGTCACCATGCAGAAAGGTCTTATAGAATGGGGAGAGGTACTTTAATCCTTTTAGCAATCCATCAGTTACATTGGGCCTCAGTATGTATAGTGGGATTTAGTCTCTGAGCACCATTCCTGAGCTCAAAGGTGGCACTAAACCATTTTTCCTTGAATTCTTTCTTATACAGGTATCTGTCTTTTGCCCTCTAAGTTTGTTTCTCAGTCTGAAGTTATATACATGACAGTGAGATTTCTAAATTAATAATTTTTTCACAGGAGTGGTGGTTTCTTGTTTTTTATTTATTAATGAATCATCAGCACTTAGAACTATACATGTAACATAACACCCTTTAATACATTTTACTAATTTACTGGATAAGTAAATAAGTGAATGTCAAAGCTATGATAGAGGTAATGCATGAGCTACAACTTTATAGGATAAATTTGATTCAGTTAGAAAGAGCAAAGTCATTTGAAATATTAATACATATGAAAGAATAAATGAATAATAATAAATATCTAAGATTTCAACATGAAGCCAAATATAAAGACCTTTCAAATTGATAAGCATACCTGAATACTTGAATATACCACTGTGATATGCTACATTTAATAGAAAATTATTAAAATATATAAAACTAGACAGGTCCTTAAGAAAAAATTATTGTGCATTGGTGATAATTATATAAAGAAAGAAGTATATTTTCAGTAACAGAATATAATTCAGTAATACATAGTATATAAAATGAACAAGTTTAAATGCTTTTATTTTAAATTTCTGATATTTGAAAAGTGCAAAGTGATGTTTTGATATACGTTTACAGTGTGAAATGAGTAAATCAAGCTAATTCATACACTTATTTTTTGTATTGAAAATACTTAAAAACAATGTTATGGTTTGTGTCTAGCTGTCCCCACCACAGCCTCATGCAGTCATGGGACAGACTTCTAGAGGTTTGATTAACTCATGATCCACTGGGACTATGGGTATGAATGCTGCTGGGATTATAGGTGTGAATGTTATACCCGGCCTGGGGAAGAAAGCCTGAATGTGACGTAAGGAAGACAGACTTGGTCGCTGCTCTTTGCCACCACCATGAAAGGTAGCTCTCTGTACCCATTGTTGCTGTTACTCTTCCCTTTTGCTCTTGTTATTTTGTTGTCTTCCACTACAGTGCTGCCCTCTGCCAAGTGCCAGTCTGCCCTGGAGCCAGCTGAGCATGGACTGAAACCTCCAGCAACTGTGAGCTAAATAAACCTTTCCTTCGTTCATTTTGAGGGTTGGGTATTTGTCCCAGCAATGAGAGAAGAGTAACTGAGACAAACTATTAGCGATTTTTTAAATGTATGCTTCACTATGCAGCTCGGAATCATAACGATCCCCCTGCTTTTCAGCCTCCCCAGCACTGGGATTACAGGCGTGCACCACTACGACCAGACTCCGGTGGACTCAGCCCATCCTGGGCACCAGGATGGAGCAGCATGTGGTGCCAGGGATTGCATCACGGTCCCTGTACTTGACTAACCAGACACTTGAGTCTGCTAACTATCTCACCAGCCCCCTATTAGCAATTTTTAAATATACCATGCATTATTATTAATTGTGGTCATCATTTTCTGCAGTAGGTCACTAAATCTTATGCAAAGTGTTTTTCCAGAAATTGGTGTCCTTTAACTAATACCATTTTTCCTTGCCAGGTCTCCATCCTCAGCCTCCGACAACCACCATTCCGATCTCTACTTCCATGTGTTCAACTTTTTATTTTCCATGTATAAGTGAGGTTGTACAGTAAAGTATACATTTTAAAACTACATATCAAAAAGAGAAGTTAATATGTAGATGGTGAATGAAATTATTCTGCAACAATATGGAAAATACTATTAAGAAATATATAAAGATCATCACAAACAAGACTACTATATATATATAAACGTATTTATAATTACTATATTAAAATTGTAAATGTCAGCAATTAGTCAAGAAAGAATGTTGTTTCATAGATTCATCTAACACAGAGAAAATATTCTGAAATGAGGAACAAATTCACATGTATATTTCTTTAGAAGGAATTCTTGAAGGAATTTCATCCAAAGTATTTAAATACAAAACCCCAATAATATTAAGGATGCTTTTTGGCACAACGTATATTATCATGGGGAACACAGGAAAATCTGCCAGCATAGTTTTATGCATGGGTTAAAGCATAATGAGATCAGAAAAGTTCTGTAAGAAGTATACTAAAAATAAATGCATCCTTTTCTAGGTGATCTAACTTAACTAGAAGAGAAAAAATCAGAAATAAAGCCATCTCTAACATTTGGGTACAAGGAAGAATTAAAAGTGGAGGTACACATACTTAGCATGGAAATATTTAAAAGTTAAAATCCACAATGATTTACAAACTATGGTATTTCTACGATTTTATCTTTATAGCCTTTGATTCTGGGATTCTTCAGAACTGCATGGCCGGGTGTGATCCACCTGTGGTGACCACACTCTCGACTTCCCACTGCTGTCTCCATGCAGTAGACAAGAACCCTAGATGCAGGCATGCAAGTCCTAGTTCCATCCATATGACCTTCACAGTACTCTGCCTTGGTCTACTCCTTAGCCCTACTGGTCCATACCTCAGCGCCAGAACACACCTGAGAAAGAAGCTGCTTACTTCCTGGGCCCAGGCATGGCTCAAATGCAGCAGAGCACTCAGTACACAGGAGACTGTGTAAGTCTGCTGTCAGTGTGATTCCCAGCTCCATGAATTTCTCACATTACTACAAGGACATACCCCTAGTAGGGCAAAGTGCGATGTTGTCTTACCTGGCACCTAAGGTTGTCCAAGACCTCACTATATCTATTAGGGGTATTGTGTATTTAAATTTACTTTTAAATTTCAGAAAATATGGTGCTCAGAGTTTTAATATTGGAAAAATTTGATAAGCTAATCACGCTAGGTGATACTTTTTACAGCCTACTGTAGACAGAGGACTGTAAGAGTTGCTATGAGATGGGAGTAAATAAGCAGCATGTCTGCCTCAAAAGCACTTAATCTGGCATACAGTCTGCCACATATTGATATGAAATAGTGATCTAATAATTTTTCACTATTTGGATATGACCTCTCTTAAGCCAGAAAACTGATGGATATTTTTTCTTCACAGTTTTTTTATGCAAAAATTAGTATCCAGAGAAGATGAATAATAAATATTGGCTGAATGCATAAAGATGAAATAAATATTGAGCAATTGCTACATTTCAAGGGCTTGCATAAATCGCAGGGTTGCTATTCTTTCCACTGTGAAAATGAGCAACAGTGATTTAAACAAGTAACTGCCCTCATTTGAAGAACTGGTAAATAGCAGAGATGGATCCAAACCAGCTGTGTCTCAGAGCTCATTTCCTTATCACCTCATTTCTGTGATACCCAGTAACTTTGTTCTATAATAAGTAATTTATGTCCCCTTTTCTGTCCTAAAATCAATTCACTAAGACCATACACTGAATTCATAATTTAAAAACAAAATGCAGTATCCTGACTCTAAAATAAAGAAGAAATTAACAGAAATGCAACACATAGTAAACAAATACACATATGATTGTCAGGTAGGACCACAGCAGGGTCCTAATAATAAAAGAGATAGCCTTATGCGTGGGATCGTCCTTACCACGATAACTGCAGCTACAGGTAATTGAGAGGATAGGCACCAATGGCTCAAACACACGAGTGTCACTGCCATTGACATTTGGTAAAATTCAATATGCAAAACATAATCTATTCTCCCTTTACATGAGTAGTTGAGCTTCCTGAAAGTCACTCACTGTACACTAATATTTTGCTAAAGCATTGGACACAAAGTTTTTTTATTGAACAGAGCTATTAAATACCATAAATGCCTATTATCATTGTAACAAATAAAACATCCCCATGTATTTCCAAAATACCATGGGGCAGGCAATGATTTCCTCTATTCACACTTGTCTTACTTGTCCTCATTGAAGAGTCATGAGAGGCCAAGCAGAGATATTTCAATGTGGCCTGCTCTGTCTGGGGATCAGAGGCCAGCAAAAGCTCTGCCCCAAAGGCAAAGTGTAAGCTGTGCTCTGTAAACCCAGAAGAACTTCTTCAGGCCACTGTGCTTGGGGCTGCTTCACACAGACCCCCTCACCCTTCCAACATCAATCTTCTTGTGACAGAACTAGGATATAATAAAAAGTTCTAAGACTGCCAAATTTGGGTGGAGAAAATGCAAATTTTGACCTGAGTATATTTTAATGACCTTTGCTGGAATTGTGGAAGTCAGATTGTCAACCTAGAGTGCCCCAAGAATTTTAGAGAATAGAATCCATGTACAATGAGTGGGTTTTTCTGTTGCTGATGTTGTTCAGCCTTTTCCTTCACCTATCTAGTGATACAGTTCCTTAAGAACATTTGGCGCACTTATTCGGTTACAGATTCACAAGAGAAAAAGTGACTTTCAGTATCATTAGAATCTGTATGTCTTCTCTGTAAGCTGGATGACATGCCTTTTATATTTTTAGAAGATGGTTCTGATTCTCTGATACCTTGGGCAAATTGTAATCATGAAGCCAGGCTTAATAACTGTCTGTTTGATTTGAAGCTCATCTACTGCATTGAATCAACACAGCTCTGCATTGGTGCCTGTGTGTGTTGCTGATGCCATTTAAGCATCTGTCCAATTAGTGCACTTAGCTTCATTTCTTTCCTTGGGGGAATCATGCAATTTTTCTTATTTTAAGGATTTTTTAAGAGGCCCTAATTGTTTATATTCCCTATTGTGAATGAGTCCCTTGGAGCTGTTTGCAAATGACTCACTGTGAGTTAGTCTAGATGACGTCTAAAATTTTCTCCCAGTTCCAACATCCCATGATTTTATACATGGAACATAAATTTCTCTAATTTCTACAAGCCTAAAATGTCACAGACAAATACCAAGAAGAATATAGAGATTGGTGGACTGTAATATATTTGTACAGATAGAATACAAGACAATCAGAGATGGGTACTTAGGGACAAGAAGCAGCTTTAGTGTTTGTGGCAATCACACTTCAGAAGCTTCTGTGAGGATGCTACAGAACAGGGTGTTTTTTTTTTTAAATGTTTGGACCAGGGTTGTGTTGGGGAAAACAATGAAACAAATTTTTCTGGAAAAGTGAAGATCTGAAGAAGCATAATACTAAGGTACATGAGAGATGATGTCATAGATTTAGGGAATGGGTATTGGTGATTAAATTCCAAAAGAATTTTCCTAGTCTAGGTAATTTTAAACTTAAAGGATATCATTGTAAATTTTTTCCAAGGCCACCCACAGTGACTTGGCTCCTAGTAGGTTCACCAGAAACACTTGGGCCAAAGAAGACTTCACTGGGGCACTGAAGGGGATGCGTTTGGAGGAGGACCATTGTTCCACAATTTTGCCATTCTCTACTTTTATAAAACTTCTGTGCTGACTCAGGTTACTTTGATTTTTGTTCTCTAAATATGGATATTTTCACAGAGCTTTCTCCCTTCTTTTCTTTACTGGGACTTTTTTCATTTCAAAGTAAATAATAAAAATTCACATTTAGATGATTCCAATTGTACTAAATACAAAATTAAGATTTTTCTACCCTAATGTATCTCTAATTTTCATTGGATTTCTGTATCTTCTTAATTTCTAGCTATATTTTTAAGTCTTCCTACTATATTTATTTATTTGTCTTTTATGTGTCCTAATATTTTTGTATTGAACTTTTTCTTTGTAGTTTGGTGCAGGGGCTAAGGTTCCCACTACACAGATCAGACTTGTAGTGATCCTCCTGTTTTCAGCCTCCCACGTGCTGGAATTACAGGCCTGTGCCCCGTGCCCAGTGTCAGTATAGAACTTTTGTCTCCTCTGCTTTGTACTTTGTTGTTGATCTAAAATAGTCTCCTTTCTTATCTTTTGATTATTTTTGTATTCATAGTTTCAGGCAGTTTCCACTATTGTCTGTACCATTAGATTTATGTTTCAGGATCAGCTACCTCTCTTCTCTGTGCCAAAAACGTTGCTCATAGTTCCTTTCCTAAATGTTGAGTTTTTGTTACTTTATTTTCAATTCCTCCTATCCTTCCACTCTTATTTGCACACACACACACACACACACACACACACACATACATCATTACTGCCACCACTCCCACCATACTCTACTTTGCCACTTCCTTTCCCCCACTCCATCTGATAACTCAAAATGAAATCTGCCAATTCTGTAATTTTACCTTTCACTTCTGCTCCTGGCTTCTGTTCCAGCCCCATCCCATTCTGCACCTCTCCATTCTCCTCTCTGTCCTGTCAGTAGCTAGTTTTAGTCGTGTTTATCAAAACAGATTACTCACTTGCCAGTTCAGTGAAAAAAACTCTCGTAAGCCACAATTCAGACATGAAGAAATGGAATTAAGGAGACCTTTCTTGTTTACTTGACAAACATGTGCTGAAGATAGCACTGAACTAGCTCTCGCTTTGGAAGAGGATTATCAGACGTGGCATCAACCCTCAAGGAACTTTCTCCTTCTTTACAAATCATAAAATCATAACTTCAATGTAATTGCTCCAAATTGTCTGATATTGAGGCGTTGACCAGACAAGAGGGCTTTGAAAGTGTAAACATTTAATGTAAAAAGGAAACTGCTTTTCAACATCAGGGCTTTTTGTTAACAATGCATATGCATCCAAGCATTATGGGATGGAATGGAAAAAACACATTTAGGGAAAAATAACTTTTAAACTAAAGCCATTCCTGAGAATTGTGGAAGATACAATAACCTATGTAGAGTATAGAGTATACTGATAAGTATTGTGAGTTAGGACAAAAGAGAAGATATAGAAATTATAGATGAAGACCTTTTGAGTAACTTAACTTGCTAAATACAGAGGAGCTGTATATTTCTCCAATGGCCCCTCTTCAAAACCTCCATAGTCCCTTAGCAGGGAAAGGTATGTTAACTACCATTAGCTTCTTGGGAGCCACTGTGGCTGGTACCTCTCAAAACTGCCAAGAACTTACCATTACACATTTCCTTCTTCCAGGACTTCTACTAATCTGCAAACTGGAGTTTCCTTTGGGAATGAATTTCTAGAGGAAAAAGACGACATAAATATTCAAATTATAATCTCAGTAAATTATTTGAAAGCCTGGGCTTGATTTCCAAAAATGTTGAAGATAGAACTCAGTAACAAATAACATAGGATCAAGAACTCTCACTGAGGGTTGGGGAGATGGCTCTGTGGAATAAGTGCTTCCCTGGCAAGTGCAAGAGCCTGGGTTCAATCCCTGGTTCCACCAAAAAAATAAAATAAAAATAAAGGAAAAAAGAGAACTCACTGAGTTCTTCTCAGAGATTAATGGAGTATCTTAGAAGATAAAACACTCAATGAAGAGTCTTTGGTGTGTGTTGCAGTTGTATCTAGATGTCCTTCCCAGAGCCGCGTGTGCACATAGGTGACGTTTCTCATGGGTGGTTGGATCTAGGGTGTGTAACACTTAGACCAAAGGTGTGTGGTTAATAAATTAGTCCACTGTTTTAACACAATCCTGAGTATGGATAATGAGAAGGCCCACACTTGTTGTGGGTAGTACCACTCATTAGGGTTGTAGCCCGAATGAAATAAAGGGAAAAAAGGAACACATGCTTGCTGCTTCCTGCTTTTCCTGCCTTACAGCTACCCAGCCACAGACTGAAACCTCTAAAAACTATGAACTAAAATGAATCTTTCCTCCTTTACGTGTGGGTGTGAGGTACTTTTTTCCGTTGAAAAAAGAACTAAGACAACGTGAAAGGAAATGATTGGCAAGAACACTGCAGAGGGGTTCAGGTCTTAGTTAAGAAGCAAAATTAAATAACTTGCATGAAAAATTCTGGAATTAAATTATTTTATAGTATGAAAAAGGCAAGTTCGGGTATTAGACTATTATTCTCTTACCTTTAAAAAATCATTTTGTGTATCTGTAGAATGGGAGTATAATGCCTATCTCACAATTTGTTGAATGGATTTGTTCAAACTTGCTTACTTAGTATGTAGTGAGCCATGATTAAGAATTGTCAGTTGATGTTTCTTTAACTCTGACACAGTAATACTTCAGATCATTAACACTTCTTTTTTTTCATTAACACTTCTGTTTGAAAAAGAAAATTTGGTCCCAAAACAGAAGTTTTGGGAAAACTTTTGCTTCGATTCATGAACTCTGCATTGGGTAGTGAACACAACTGTGATCGTCTTCCTAGAATGGTACAGTGAGTCTGACAACTGAGATAAGACTTATTTGTGTAGTGATCATTTTAATAAATACAAAATAATAGACTAATCACAGGACTGAAATTTTCTGCTACTCAAAAATATCCTCAATGCTACTCATTTGGATGAGCATACTTGCAATTCAAACCTGATAGGGAAACCTGGTGTATGTAAAAAGGAGACATCCAATAAGATGCCAAGAATGTCTTAAAGGGCCTTTCTTTCATTTTGTAGAATTCCAATGACTCTGACTCTCTCCTATTTCTGGAGGAATAGTAGTGTTTGATTTTGCCCAAGATTTGCCTCAGTCTGCAATCAGCTTTAAAGTTTCACAGGAGCATTCTTACAATAAACAAGAATTCAGCGATACTATTGTTCTGTTTATAGTTTTCCATTACAATCATGCATATAGCAAAAAAAAAAAAAGAAATTTAAGAAAGAATCTGCAAGATCAAATAGAAGGCTGCAACTGAATTAAAGTGAAAAATATGTTTAAATATAGTTATGATTGAAAATGAAAGAAAAGAGCATTTTTAAAGGAAACTAAAAGATTAATTATAAGCAGTAAGATAATTCAGTGGCAGGGAGGAAAATGGTGATGAAGCAGGTAGAAATAAAAAGAAGCAGAAGAGACAAGGGAGTGATGTGGAAGCCAGACTTGAGTCATGAGGCTAGAATGCAACAGAAAGAACACTGAGCTATTCTTGAATCAATATCATACTTTTAATTATTATAGCTTCAGAACAAACTTTAATATCTGGCTGAATTACTCACCTTTCAATATTATTTCTAAAGTATTTAAAAATAATTCCACTCTTCCTCTCAATAAAAATTTTCAAGATCTAACAAAAGTAACATTACAAATTTATAACAAAATACATAGTCATTTGAAGAGAGCTTACATTTTAACTTACATAGTGCTTACTTGGTATGTGGTCTTAGAGCAGGAAATACCCTCACACACACCCTAAGCAGTGTTCTTCAGTTTTTCAGTTGCCTAAATAATAGTTTCTGTTCCAGATCCAGTGGCTCCTGACTCTTAGAAATGGCTGGTCCCTGTGGTGCTCAGCTGGTCACTGTGATGTACATCATATGAACCAACCCCCACTTGACAAGCTATTCCGCCTCTGTACTTCCTGCTTGGAGTACTGCTCTGTATCCCACCTAAGCCTTAGACCACCAGACATGGAGGCCTGATATGTTGAGAATGATCTCTATCAATGCCCACTGACATAAAAATCAATCTGCTTCCAAATTCCAGGCATTGTTTCTCTGTTTTTGTTTTCCATAGCAGTCTCATTTCCGTAAGTTTGACTTCTGGTCCGTGGACTAAGGTGCTACATGCTAAATTGTTATTAAATTTATACATACCATTATTAAATTTACTATAATTATTTAACATTTATGAAGACCTTAACAATAGTCTTATAGGTAGCCTACTAGGGTCTTACAGATGTTATGAGGATTAAGGATGTTATGAGGATTATCAGGATGTTAGAGTCCTGATTTCCCATGATCTTTACAGTAAGCGTTATTTTAGAAGTTTCAGAAAAAATGGAATACTTCTGAAAAAGTATATGCATAAATATTTCAAATAAGAAAACAAATTTGTTATGAAATGCAAATGACTGAGATTCTACTTTCAAGAGAAAATTAGCTCAAATTATAACCAATACCACAGTGTCACAGGACAGTAAGTGACAACAGGATTATATAGTTATAACTGTAAAGTGCTTGGAATAAATTGAAATGTTCAATATTTGTTAGTTTGTACTGCTATTTCCTTAGCTATACAAGCAAGTTTACCTGCTCTATTGGTGCCCATTTTGGAGAATCCTCTGTATCACTAAAAGAGAAATTGAACCATAAATTGCATGTTTCCAACCTTATTAGATCTTGTGGACTAGTTTATACTTCTAATGATAGGACATTTTATATTTATATAAGTCACTTTACACTAACTTTCAAGATTATAGCACTACAAAAAGCAGGACATATCTTCAGGCTATACCAGTAGTTGAAAAACACTTTAATAAATTCTCTATTTAAGTATATTTTTAACAGAGAAAGTTGTATTGATTTTTTCACTCATATAAAAATGTATCCATGTCCAACATATTTAAGTTACAATGACTGAAAAATACAAAAATACTTTCAGTAAATACAATTTTATTGAATCTAGCACAGCTCATTAATACTAGAACTTATTAAATTCTGTGTAAGGCACACAGTTTTATGTAATGGATACATGAAAATATGGCCAGGCATAGTACATGCCTGTAATCCCAGCACTTGGGAGGCTAAGGCAGGAAGATCACTTCAAGTTCAAGGCCAGTCTGGGCTACAAAGTAAGTTCAAAGCCAGCCTTAACTGCATAGCAAAAACCTGTCTCCAAAAGGCAAAAAATAAGAAAGGAGGAAAGGTAGAAAATATGCTACAGTTCTCTGTATATATAAAGCTATATATTATTAAAAAAATATGTAGTCTTTTACTCATCTTGATGTACTTTGAACATGAATAAACTAAATAAAAATTGAATGTAAAAGTTTAAGACACCTGTAACAATTGCATGTAGAGAGAAAACATAGGAACAAAAAGGAAATAATATCTTATAAAATAATCAAGAAAACTGGACATTATGTCATTAACAACTCAGGGGCTAATCCATAAATACTATAAAGGCAATATAGAAATATACCATGGGACATCCAAACCTAGAAGGTAGTAAAAATGTGAGTTACTAAGTTCAAAACTTTACATGTGGTTTAAATAAAATCATATTGAACTGAGCAGAATATACAGTACTTTTTGTCTTAAAAAAAAAAAGTTTCAGAACATTTGTCTTAGTTTCTTCCGTATGGAATCAGTAAAGCACACTTCGAAGATGGCAGGAAGGTAGGACGATAAACCTGGGCACAACAGGCCTCTACATAACCAGAAGCACAGTCCACATAGCAAAGTATTGTACACTAGAAGCTGGGTTTAGTGAGTGGCCAGAGGTGAACTGAGGAAGAAAGGATCACTAATGACTCTATACCTAACAGTTTCAAAATGGTGGTCCTGCTGACATAAACAGGAATGTCCCCAAAGGTAAGGGTTAGCTCTAAGATCTCAGGGAGAAATTTGTCTGTGTCTGGAGCAAACTACTGTTAGAAATCTAAGCTAGTTTAAGAGTCTACAATCAGAGTGCCCGGATTGTTGGGATGTCGATGAGTAAGCCGAGCGCATAAATGATACCTAGGAATGCTTAGGCTGACTGTAATGAGCAGGGTCTGTGAACGAATCAGAACAAAAAGAACTATTGAGAATGGTACATGAAGCATATAATATTTCATAAAAATGGTTCTGTATAGTTTCTGAGCATAAAGAAATCACATGGCAATTTCTAAACCACTAATTATGTGTACCGCTATTGAAACACACAGCCCTAGCCCTAGGATGCTAAGTAGGAGGAAGTTAAAATTGAAAGGCAGAAGGCAAATGGGAAGGGCAAGCAGATAAGAGTTTGAACAAATACAGGATATTTTCCTATTGTTACTAAGAAGTTAATGCTGAATTACTCAAGTTTCTCCAGAAAAAAAGAAAAAAAAAAAAAAAAGGGTCAAAGCATAAAGGAAAGAAAAGCTCAGGTAAGAACAAGGTAATCACAAAGGAGCAAGTGGAAAGAAATTTTAAGGGGTAGCAATTGGAGGTCTAGCCAAGATAACTACTATATTAGAATAAGGTTAAAAACCCAAAAGGACCCTTGAGATAGCTTTGCACAACACAGGACTCAAAACAAAAGAGGTCCCCTGGACGGGACGAATCCACTGAAATTGTTGGCTGGAGCTCTGCGTCATGTGTGTGAGCTTCATTCAGCCTAGGTTGTCTCTGGCTCCAGAGCATGGAATAAAATATCTTGACTGACTTTTGGACTGCGTGTGGCCCTGTGCATGGTCCTATGCCAATCCTGTTCTATGGTAAAACACAGCAGCAGCAAACAATTGCACACCTCATATGCTTTAGTGTATGAATCTGGAGCATGAAAGAAAATGAATTGCAAAGCCTCCTGGAATCTTTTGGGATTTTGGAAGCCTTAGTAGGGCTATATTTGGGGGAATAATTAAAAGCACCTATGAATCTAGTTATCCATAACAAATTGAAAGGTAAAACAAATAAAGGTTTCTTAATTGTTTGAAAATTACATTAGAAGTAAATTAAATTAGATGAAAAGAATGAGAAAAAATAAATCTTAAAATTCTTGAGATAAAATAAATACCATAAAAATGAATTTTCCCCAAAATTTAATGCCTATATCATAGAAGTGTTAGAAAAAAAACAGTAAGTTCAAGGGAGTACAGTAAATTCCAGAAGGAAGAAGCCAATCAAATGTGCCAAGCTGTGGAAGAAGTGACACGTATCATTTTGTGCAAGAAACACCATCCTAGAACTAGAGTATTTCATCCTTTAATTACTGTAGCTCTTAACCAGAAAGTACAAATGTCATATTTCTTTTACTCTCTTTAAACTAATATAGTTCAGACGTATTTCAGGAAACAGAAAATCTCTACACCCAATAAAACTGACAAGACACTGTGTACTTTCATTTTTACTCTTTAAAAATATGCACTGGCAAATACATCCTGAGGGGGCAAGATGGCTCAGTGGTCTAAAGTGTCTGCTTAGACAAGCATAGGCAGAACGCAGGACCATGGTTTGATCCCCCACACCACATGAGCTGGCCAAAAAATAAAAAATAAATAAATAAATAAATAAAAATACATTCTCTCAGAGCATATAAACCTTGTGAATGATTTTATGAGGTGGGGATATACAGAGCTTGCCCCCCAAAAATGTATACATACTTCAAGAAAACAATAAAATGATGTTTTGTAAACAGGTAGTGTTGCCTTCATATGGGGGACTGTGAGGAATGTTGTGTATCATAGAAAACCCACTACACTGCTATTCCTCAATGAAGAACCTGAAAATGCATGTGTGGCAACCTCAGCAACCAGGATTACGCACACAGAAGTTTGCTGAGCTAAAAAATGTCCGGAAGCTCAAGGCCACCACTTGGAGCACTTCTCCTAACTGTAAAGAACAAAGGTAACTTGTATTAATTTTATGAAGTCTCAATAAATGTATTATTTAAAACATGCAAGGGCCAGGGAGATGGTCCAACAGTGAAAGTGCCTTTCTGGTGAGCCCAAAGACCCAGGTTCCATCTCTGGTACTGCATGCCCTGCCAGCTTCATGCCAAGTCGGCTGCTGAAATTGGGCGTGGTGGGGCACGCCTGTAATCCCAGACCACTCCAAGATGCACTGTAACAAACACAAGATTTTTAAAAATTGTATTTTACAAAAGAAAACTGTATGCAAGTCTTTCTTTTCACATATATATTCAAACAAAGAATTCATAAAAACTTTTCTTCAACTGTGAAATTAGCCAGTTCATAACTATGCAGTGTGAGCACTGTAGGTCTTACAGAAAGGACACTTCTGACATGATTTTTATGCAAAGTTTTATTAAGACAGAAACCTGCCTAAGTACCTCTACTTCAGGGTGTAAGAAAAAACACAATTTCAACCGTGGCAGAACCTTCTTAAATTATTCTGAACGTAATTCCTCACCAACTTATACCTCCACGTGGTGTTTCTTAGAGAGGCTACAATACTGGATCATTTCTGTATCTTCGCTAATCAGAATGCTAAGAAAGAGGAATCTAGCTGATTGGGTCTTTTAGAAGTCATAGTAAAAATTAATATGACTCAAATGAAATAGTTTGATAAGCAATGGCACTGTGGAAGTAGCCTTTGGGGTGGCGATAATGGAATTTAGCAATGAATCAGTTCAATTCTGCAGACATATTTTAGCTTTCTATGCAACATTGTACAATTTAGGAGATACAAAGATGAACGAGATACATTTCTTTCTCTTAAAGTCTTCAAGGCCTAGAGGAGAAGCCAGGGATATAAACTACATAAGAAAGTTTACATCACAGCCTTTTGCAGGTCTGCCCTTCAATGGAGAGAGAGTGGGTGTGTTGCTGGAACAACAAGGAACCTTGTGGAAGTAACAGTCACAGGCTGAGGAAAAAAATCTGACCAAAGCGTTGGGGGCTAATTGTGTTCTCAAGCTCCCAGCTGAGGACAGCAGCTTTGCTCTGGAGGCAACAAGGAGCTATCATAGACTTTTCTTTCTTCCATCCCACTCCAGAAAGAATGCCTATCATCAAGAAATCAACCAATAACAAGTGCTGGGGGGGTGGCCAGATGGCTCAGTGGATTAAAGCACCTCTTAGGCAGATGCAGGGACTAGGGCATGCTGAGACTGGGCGTGGCAGTGTATGCCTGTAATCTCAGCTCTTGGGAAGCTGAAAATAGGAGGATCACTATGAGTCTGATCTGTGGACTGAGACCTTGTAGACCCTGCACTAAAAAGAAAATTCTAGAGGGGCTGTGGGGAAAATTCTTCTCCTCTGTTGGTGGGAGTGTAGCTTTGTACAACTACTGTAGAAATGGAGGTTCCTCAAAAACTTCGGATTTAAGATCCCATTCTACCCAGCTGTTCCCCTTCTTGACACTTTCCCAGAAAATGAAAATGTATCATACCACAGTGATATATGCACAAGCATGTTTATAGCACCCCTGATTTGTAATAGCTAAATTTTTGAAGCAACCCAAATGCTTATCAACTGACGAGCAAATAATAAGATGTATTTTTATACAATGGAGTACTACTCAGCCATAAAGAAGGATAAACTTTAGACTTTTATAGGTAAGAGAATACAACTTGAGATCATATTTATAAATGAAATAAAGCAGACTCACATGTGTAAACATCATATTGTCTCCCTGGTATGAGAAATTGGAAGAGTAAATATCAGGAACCCTTTACCTCCCTCAATTCCTCTGCTTCTGCCTGACTTGTCATGAGCTATCTCTCTTATGTCATGCCTCCCTTCCTTCGCCCTAGCTGACCATGAACTAAGCCTTTACAAATTGTGAACTAAAATAAACCTAAGGAGCCCTCGCGAGATCTCTTGCGTGTTCAGTTCACAGCAGACAGCGGTTACTACTCTTGATCAGACTGGAAGAGGAGCTAGGAGAGTCAGGAAAGAGATGGTAAAGGGACATAAAAACGGATGAAGCTTCCCTTACTCACATCCTGCTGCATGGCCCCATCTCAAGAGGCAAGGCGGTGTCATCTAACTTTATACCCTGCCCCTAACTCTTCCAACTGCGAACTGCACGTGTGCAAAATCTAGCTTAGTGTAGATTTTTTTTTTTTTTATGAAAAACTCATCTGGAATGCAACTTCCCTATCCTCATCTATGAGAAAATTGTCTTCCTCCAAACTAGTCCGTGGGTCCACTGTTCAAGATCAACTGGGAAGAGCAGGTACACTGGTAAATACTTGTAGTGAAGAAAAGGGTCCTAGCATCTGTATGTGATGAAGTGAATAACAATGGGACTGAAAACAAAGCTCATGATGCAGAGCGAGATGACGAGACACACAGATGCAGGGAAGCTGTGCTGGGCACTGAACTGCCAGTCACCTGCTCAAGGCCATGGCTCTTGGCTGGCAGCAAGACCCACAGCCGGTATGCAGCTCTTGAAGCACAAGCAGCAGTGCTCTTTGTCTTGATTTTCCTTATGCTCCTTTCTGTAATTAAAATAATGTTGCTGTTGCTATTTTTATGGCTGTTTCTTGCTCTGAATTTCAACTTTAATATATAATCACACACCAAGGCTCTTTAGCAAAGATAAGAACTTTATTCATAAGATGATTCCCTCAAGTAACCAGTCTGTGTGGATTAAATAAGGAAGCAGGGGAAAGGAGAGAACAAAAGAGGAGGGAGGTAGGGAAGGAAAGAGGAAATATGAATAAAATTGCTTTTGCCAATAATGAGCTTACAGTTACAGGATGCAAGTAAAATGGATATACTTTAAGAATTCCTCTGAGATAAGATACTATTTTTACATTTTCAACCTCTAATTTGAGATCTTCCTTATAAGAATAAAATCATATAATCTTAGAATAGTAGTGGGTTCATATAGGCTTGAACACATTACATTACTAAGGCAACAACCTACTCAAGACAGAGGCATCAAAATATCATTCCGCTCCCTGTTTTCCGACAAGACTGTTCCTACATTGCCCAGGCCAAAGAGAACTGAATTCTAAGTTGGGAGAAGGAACAAGAAAACTGTTAGAGGAATGAGATTGTGTATCTTCTCTGCCAAATTATTTTAGTCTGTCTTGCCAAAACAAGCAGGGAGTTCTTTTACATACCTCACCCCCAGTCACTCCCATTATAGTTCGCATTGACATCCTGTGAGCTCTATTAATATATTCCATGAGACAAAGGCCAGCTGGGTACTATCTTCTGGGAAGGCCTCATTCAGGCACTGAAAGATCTTGACCAAAGAAGTCCATCGCTCTTTTGCCAGATAGAATAATTTCAGGTATTATAACCTTTATTAGTAAGTCCTATTTTCTAAGCCTCTGTTCATCTTTAATCATTAGTCGCATAGAGATCAGCACACAGACCCTGCAAAACACAGTAAAACTCAAATAATTCATTCCAACAAATGAAATGCTGATGCTGTTGCTATGGGATGCGAGGTTCATTAGATGCCTTTGCCCGGTGTGCCATCTGCAGATCCCCTGCTTCTATCCCACCAGCCTTGGAACCTTTTATAGGGTGGAATGTGTCATAACCCATCTATTTCGACTGCGTACCAAATCACATCTCTGTTTTCAGTAAGACAAAGTGAAGCTTGTCACACATGGACTAGTAGTTCTTAATGAGGATTATATTCTTTATGATTGTTTTTTAACATTTTCCTAAGAGAGACACTTTCAATTTGAGTAATTGTTTAATTAATGATGCTCAAATAATCTAATGATACAAAGCACAAATAATATTTAGCACAAATGCTCAACAATCGTGACTGTTATTCTGAGCCAAATGGGCTAAATTTTCATTCTATGAGGTGTGTTAATGAAATAATTTCTTCCTTTTTTTTTTTTTTTTTTTTTTTGCAGAACCAGGGATTGAACTCAGGCCCTTGTGCTTGCCAGGGAAGCGCTTATCACTGAGCCATCTCCCTAGCCCCACGAAATAATTTCTTATGAGGTTTGACAACACTGGACAAATTGGTAAAACAAGGCAGGGAAGGTTATCCCTTTAGAATCTTCTTACTCTCTTTTCTTCCATCACCTCCAACCTACAGCAGGATCTCAAAACATTCCTGCCCCTTCCAGCATCAGGACTTCCCACGTGCATCATAGGCCTTCACCCTATCACCACCCTAGGAATAAAATAATGGCCTCTGGAACACAGATCTAAATACTGGTCAAACTCCACTTCTCCCACAATCTAGTTACTTAGGAATCTTCTCTGCAAGAGGTTGAATAGGTCAATAAATTCACTTCTTCTAGTGACTAATAGATCTTTTAGGAGAAAATGCTGTTTCTTAAATAAAAATTTTAATTGGAGGACACTTTGATCATTAAGAGAGACAGTTTGGGCTATGTTTCTCTTTTTTATGTACTTGGTTGTTACAGGGTCTCACTATGCAGCTCAGACTCAGTGATCCTCTTGTTTTCAGCCTCCCCAGCACAGGGATTATGGGTGCATGCCACTACACCAGGACTCTGTGGCAGGCTCTGCCTGCCCTCGGGGCAGGCCAGGGCTGTTTCTTTTTTGATTCATCTCAAAAGTCCACAAAACCAGATATAATTGCATTTGCCCACATCTCCTTCACATGCTGCAGATAAAATTTCTTACTAGAGTAGCCTCTTCTTCATCTTGCTGTATGTACAATAATGTGGATTCATTAGCATTGAACTTGCAACCAATGGCACCATATCCAATGTGTGAGTGAAGCTTATCTCACGCATGAAAGACACAGCCCAGCTGTTTTGTACTTATAAACACTAGACGGCACTTCAGCGCCCTGCATAAGGACCACTCTAAAGAAGCAAAACCAGTCCAAAAGACCACAAAGGTGTGAAAAACAGTAATCGACAGCATAAAGGACACTCATTGCAATCTGAGTGATGAATTAAGAAGGTAGAGTGGTGTCTATCACAACCTCAGCTGAAAACGTGCACATTGGGCAACTCACATCTTTTCCTGCTACAAATATGGCTGCAAAGGACTGAAAAATCTTGAAGGCATCAATCTTGTGGGGCTTCAATAAACTTTAGTGAGTAGGAAAACTTGCAAACTTGGGATCAGCAAACAACGTGGACTGACTACCTTATTTTCATTGTATAGATGGAACAGAAATGGACAGGCAATATAATTTGTTGAAACTAAAGGAGAAGTGAATCTGCAAAGCCGTTTGGGATGCAAATCAATTCATGTTGTAATTCTTTTCACAGCCCAAAGCATTCCATTGTACAGCATCTCTGCTTGGTCTTGACAAACAGCAAAACAAGAATTAGGGGCCATAAGCTCGATGTATTACAGAACATTGGCCTCCTCCCTTACAGTCCCACTGTACTCAACAGAACAAAGGAAACCTGTCTCATAATCAGTTTAAGCTCCTGGTAGTGGGCTCAGAAGTGGCAGTGCAATGGATCAAGAAGTCACAGACTTGGTTTCGAAGCAGGTCCTCTCTTATGCCTACACAGTTGCTATCCTCTGCACACTATGAATTGCAACACTAATCTCCTAGGATTATCCAGAGGGGTAAATGAGATGGCACATGTAAGAAGTAGGACTCTCATTCAGAATAAGCACTTGAAAGCTAATGTATATTACTTTTCAGAATTTGTTCTTTAGAGGCTCCCTAGAAACTACTCTACACAGAATTTTTATCATTTGGTTTCTATATATGGGCTCATAAGAACCAAAAGCAAAAACAAACAGCTGCCTCTTGTACTGTCACTGTGATCATTACAGCCACATTACCCTATGAAAGTCTACAGCTCAGCTTCCACTATGCTCCCCTCTGTCAAGAACAGTATCTATATGTGATCCATATATAGTAGTTCGAGGGTAGAGATTCCAATATTCCACAGTCAAAGACAGCTGAAAACAAATTCAATCCATCTTAGCATTAAAGTTAAGTCTGCCATGAATAGTTGCTTCTAAACTTCAACCACTTTAAAAAGCATTTGTGTTTTGATTTTCAATTCTAGTTCAGAAATCACTCCATCTGGTCTGGCCAATCAGGATGCACAAGAAGTACTGAATTTAGTTTAATATATATATATATATATATATATATATATATATATATATATATATATATATATATATATATATATTACCAGAGGATGTGTTAATGTAAAAATGAATCAAGGTTTGAAATAATGCAGGGGGAAAGATGGAACAATTTTATGAACACTTCTCAAAACCCAGAAGGCTTGGGTAAGATAGAGACTCATGCATTTTCAAAAGAAAGGTCACAGTGCTTTCTTAAGATGATGCTGAAAAATTGCTACCTCTTGGTAGGCAGAGTTAAAAATAAAACAGGATGCTATTTTAAAGTGTGAAATGAATAGACAAGGAGAGATGCCTTGCCTTCCCCTCATCTTCCTTGTGAGGCAAAGAACATAAGTAGTAGGTGTCCAAGTTATGTTTTCCCATTTATCTCTCATACTTTTACCAATAAAAATGCTAAGAATAAAATTCATGTTGTAGGTTAAAATATACACAATGCACATGCTACGGAGTGATTTCAGTAAATCCTGTTACTTTCATAAAATGAAGAATTGTTAGTTATTAAATATATATATCTGAGGGCCGGGGAGACGTCTCAGTAGAATAAGCACTTCCCTGGCAAGTACAAGGGCCTGAGTTCAATCCCTGTTTCCACCAAAAAAATAAATAAAGACTAAATATATATATATATATATTTGAGATGAGTTTCTTTTTCAGACAACTTTACTCATTTTCTGACCCTCCTCTCTGTGCTGGTTCTGTGCTAGCTCAGTGAGTCAGAAATCTTGGCTTTTGTGTCTGTGCTGGGTTTTAGCAGTCAGTGAAGGGGGAACAAGATACTATGAATGGAGATTGTTTCAGAGATCCATAAATATTTTATTTTTCCATGTTATGAACTTAACATAATAGCAAGAACTCTATTCTTCCAGTGATCACAAAAAGAAAATACTACTATTTCTTTCATAAAACTTTCCCTTCATATTAAAGCCAGAAGCAATCAGATTATATTCTAAGTTCTTATTATATCTCTCATTCATTTAACTGAAATTTATGTAGTCACTATTTTTGCTACATAAGTATTTATCAGACTCTTAATAGAGTGAAATAGAAATGAGGGAAAAGCCATGTACCTAATCTTACTCCTTGAGCTCCTGGAATGTTTTCTGGAACTATCCTATTAAATAGAAAGATCAACATGTAAACACGAATAAATGCTTTGATGCTATAAAAGTGGTAAGTAGTACCATGAAGTTACAAATGTGAGTGAGGTAACTTCTCGGCGTGACTGAAGATGACTCTTGAAACATGACGCCTAAGTGGATGGATGAGAGCTTAATATATAAGCAAAATGAGGGGCAGAAAATATAAGATCTGTGATTCATTAGGTTGTCCTCAGTACCACTGTGTAATTTTTGACATCGATCTGTATTTGCATCACATCTTTCCATTGGTGTCTTCCCTTCTGGACAGCCACAGAGACTGTATTATTCTTTCCTATTGCTCCCAAGTCACCTAACTTTATGTACATGTGCCAAATGGTTGATTTTTAAATAGGTAATCAGTAGCCTCAATACATTGTCAGCAGGATAGGCCCAGCTGACAGAATACTTAGTGATAAAAATCTATACTGCTCTTCTTCAACCAGTGAAAGAAACTCCACAATTCCTTCAAAATGAGGAGTTACCACGTTGTCCCCAAGTCACAAAGAACTTGGTCATTCACCATGTTTTCTGCAGTATGGAATTTGAGCACATTACAGATGTGATGTGCCTCTTTCCAACTTCTGTGTTGTTTGTGACCTCTTCCTTCTCTTGAGTTTGACAGGATGCTTCAAGGGGATACTGTGCATCTCCGTGCAGGAGCTGAATTCCTGACCTCACAAAGATTCAACAGTGCCCACTTTCCTTTTCAGTGTTTGCTCAGAAAATCAAAAGTCAAACTCCATTTTAAGGTTCTATCATTTATATGGCAATATCAAACCATGAGGTTACTACAGAGTTAGCATATGCACTTGCGTTTATTTTTCAGGCATAAATGTTATTTTTATATCATTAGAAAAGATTATTACTATGCTTTTAGAAGAAAAAAATGATAAAATAATAGCTCTTGTATCATTTTTTAAAAAGTATAGGTTCTAAACCCCAGCAGATCTCAGTGCAGAAAACATAGTTCAGAATTTTAATGTAAGACACACCCAGTCCACAGGACAAGCTCCTTGGTCCTTCTCTGCTGCTTCTCACTGTGCCTGGTGCAAGGTGGTTGAGATTTTGATGCTGAGCTCCAAGAAAGGCAATGTAGTTCATGCAGGCCTCAGAAACACCAGAATATGTTTAGCTTCAAAAATGGCAAGTTTGAGAAGAGTGCTCAGCCCAAGAAAATTAATGCAAAACTTCAAAGTAGAGTACATTGGCAATATAATAAAGTGTTTGAATGGTGGGTAAAATCCAGCAAATGTGAACAATTATCAAAACCTAAGAAGTGTGTTAAATGTTTTGGAAGACCATGGAAGATTCTTGCCACATAATATGTAGACCATGTACCTATGAAATTGAAGTTTGTACAAAATATGGAAGAAAGAAAACATTGTTACTCCATTTAATAATCAGAAGACACTGAAAATAATCAAAAATCCAGTCACAGAAAAATCTGCAAAGAGAATGAAGAAAGTAATGGCTTATATTTTTACATTGGTTGAGATGATATAGATGATAATAAAATGTACTACTATAACATACATTAAAAGTCAGTCTAAGGGGCTAGCCAGATAGCTCAGCAGACTAAAGCACTGCTTAGGCACAATGCACTGCCTGGGTTTGATTCCCAGCGTGCCATGCTGGCCCCCCCCCAGGGGTGCTCTGAGATAGCAATTGAGCCTGGCTGTGGTGGTGCACACGTATAATCCCAGAACTTGGGAGGCTGAAAACAGGAGAATCACTACAAGTCCAATCTGTGTAGTGAGATCCTGTAGACCCTATACTAAACACACACACACACACACACACACACACACACATACACACACACACACACAAAGTCAGTCTAAGAGTGAAATTTTGATAATCTTTTTCCTTTAATATTGAAAATACTGTTAAATCCCAATGAGGAAATAAAGAGCTGTACAAGGTATTCAAAAGTCACATATGAACAATATATATTAGGTATATTTATATAATCATAAAACTCTCAGCCAGAGTTGTCTTATGACAAAATTTTAAACAATGTACATTAGGATACCCACCAAAAAGCAAATAAATCAGAGTGTCATACTACAGTTCATAGGAATTACTTAGCAGAATGTCTTACCTAATATCACACTTAGTAAGATTGAGGATAATTACTTATATAAGAACTATCTAGGCAAGGCATAGTGACAAATATTTCCATATTTCCAACACTTGTGAAGCTGAAGCAGGATGATCCCTGGGCTACACAGTGAGTGCGTTCAAGGCCAGGATAAACTACACAATGAGAACTTATCTTAAAAAAGAAACAGAAACAAAAACAAAAAAACTCTACCTAATGTAAAACTGAGACTCTGTTATAATTATTAGCATTTTAAAAAGTAGTCAATGGGAAGTAACTTTTACAAGTGATCATAAATTTAAAAAAGGTCTGTTTAGGTAAAGCCTCCTTACTTGGGTTTACTTGTTATAAAATAGAAAGTTTATTCTTTAAAAATGATGTAAGAAAAAATGGGAAAACAAGAATAAAATGGGAACAAAGCTTTTGCAAATAATGAGAAGAGGGATGAAAGGGAGGTGAAGGAAACAGAGAAAGAAGGGAATCGAGATGTGCCATGTGCAGGTACGAATTCCTCTGGTGAAGATGATATAAAGGAAACACTTAGGTTTACCTGTGGGGAAGAAATTGCCAGCACCAGCAGCTCTGCAGTGCAACCTGCTTCTCAGGTTTGCCCAATACCAGACTTGGTTCATTACCTTATCATTTAGTATCCACATTACTACTCCAGCACGAGGTTCATTAGCATTGGCTTCTTTTTTTAACCCTCTCTTATCATTTTGGAAAGTAGCAAAGTAGTAAAGTATACTTTATCATCCAATTTACCTAAATTTCAAGTTGTTAGCATTCTTATTTTCTTCACAGCCCTATAGGTAGGTATTTTATATGTTGAGCTGCTTAAAACACAGATTTTTGAAATTTATACTAACAGGCATATACTATGTATACTATTTTGTATCTATTTTCATTTTTATAAAATTTTCAAGATTGACCATTTTGTTAAAAATAATTCAATGAGCATCCCAGCTTGCCATGTGTCAGAAACCCTGAGGTTACATCATCCAACCCACATACTTGAGATAGAATGGAAAACTGTTTTTCACTTCTTGTGATGCTCTAGGATTGTGTCTATTATTTTCTCACCTTCACATTACTCACTTAACAGTTTCTGTAGTGCAGTGTTTATCACATTTACCTGACACATTACTCCTTCATTCTCATTGAAGAAAAATGGAGTGAACAGCTGACCACCACACCTTGGGAAAAACTTTAACTGTGGAGTACAAATAAGCCTATTATTAGTCAATGTCACATTCTAGTTTTAAACAAAGAGAATAGCTGTGTTGTAAAAATAAAGACCAAATTTTTAAGAGACCATGTGGGTCAGTATGCAAGATTCTTGAGGAACACTTGTAAGTCTGAGTCAATTCCAGCAATAACTTGAGTCCTATGCCTATCCCACCACAGGTCTTGGATTAATACATAAAAGGAAGTGTGCAAAAGATATTAGATCACATTGCTCACAAATCTGTAACTCTTCCTACTGAAATAATGAGTAAATTACAGAGTATGGCCTTCTTTTCAGTGCTAGAACTTGTTTTTTTTTTCCATTTTAATGAGAAAAAAGATAAAATAGCATTTCAAAACAGGTTAATGTAATAGTTACAATAATTAATACATTGCATATTGTTGTCTTCCTAGCAGTTATTCAGAGGACTAGATGCAGACATATGTTGTCTAAACAGTATCAGTATAACTCTTCTTTCTCAATGAACTAAGAGAAAGTAGCTGTGTATCTATCCTATCATGTGTGTGTATATATTTATATTTTTCATACACACACACACACACACACACACACACACACACACACACACACATCCATGCACTCACAGTCCTCTATTTATATCCAATTTTTTGGTCTTGTTTTGTCACATATGGGTGTTCCATTGCTGTAAGAGAAGTTGTATTTGGAGAAATCTTTAAAGAACCTTTTCATATTTGATAGCCAATATTTTGGCCCTAACCGTCCAAGGTCAGTGAGGATTCAGTACATAAGAGTACCTGTGCTGTGACATGCAGTAACTCAGTTGTGTCTCAAATTTTCTGATCAAGGAGATTATAGGGCCACAGAAGAAAGTGATCGATGGTGTATAGTGTACCTAAGGAGAGTCACCTAGAGAAAAAAATTCTCTCAGCCTTTCATAGAGGGCAAATTGGAAAAAAAAGAAAAGAGAGAGAAAATTGGTCAAGCAATGGCCATGATGCATCAAGATAGCTGACACTGCCAGAAGACCCACAAGATGCTGCATATGCTTGCTGGGCAAATCCCCAGGGGACTTGACTGACCTTTTCAGACAGCAAAAATTACATTTTGAGTTACATGGATCTTGCTTTAACTTGGTATTGTCCATCCAGCAGAAAAGTGTAACCATGAGTAAGAAAAGTAAAGTATTTTTATTTTTTGGTTAGCAAATTTGTTCATGTTTTTATTAACCCATGTTTGCAGTACATAATGTTTATACTTCTTGTGTGGAGCTCCTACATTTACAGAGCACATCTTAATTCCTCTTTATCCCCTTTTACCTCCTTTCTCCCCAGTTCTATCTCTTCATCCTCTTCCCACTTAAGAAATATGTATATCCCTAGTTCCTATGATCTATCTGTTATTTTGTTCTTTATTCATAAGAAAAACCATGTGATGTTTAAGGTGGTTGTCTGATTTGTTTCTCTCAACATTATGCTTCCAAAGTGTATCCATTTGCTTACAAATGACTTAAGTTTATCTTTCTATTGTTGGCCATTAGAGACATACAAATTAAAACAACATTGAGATTCCACCTCTCCCTAAAACAAATGGTCATCATCAAGAAACCACTGCATTACAATTGCTGGCAAGGTTGCAGGGAAAAAAGAATCCTTCTATACTGCTATGGGAATGTAAACCAGTAAAACCACTATGTAAGGCAGTATGGAGATCTTTGAAAAGCCCAAAGCTAGAAAACCCATTCAACTCAGCTCTTCTCCTTAAAAGAGTTAAAGACATCATAACATAAGGATCATGAATACCCATGTTTATAGCAGCACAACTCATAATAGCTAAATCTTGGAAGCAGCATATAAGTCCAACAACAGATGAATGGATAAAGAAAATGTGGTATTTTGTACTAGAATTTGAAATGCAACTTCCTTACCAATTAAATAAAACAATCACTATCTGTTGGAATGGGAAAAAATTCAGAGTTTGTCTGCTCCAACTGTTGCTTTCTCAAATTTCGTATCTAATTTGTGTTAGAACAGTTCTCAGAACACATGCTTTCTAAGTTACCTGAATTTCTAACATTCCTACCCAGCTTCTGAGTTTCTGTAGTGACAGAATTTTAATGTATTTATTCTATAGAACTGCATCCTTTTCTACACGTCAAGCTTTGGCTGGGCACAGAAAAATGTCCTTCCCCCAAAGATGTCAATATCTTAGTGCTCAGCACCTATAAATATGCTGTGTTAGGTGGTAGAAATTAAAGTTGTTAATCAATTGATCTTCAGTGGGGGAAATTAAACCAAATTATCCAGCTGGGGTCACTTTAAGCACAAGTTTGCTGATAAATGAAATAGGGAGGAAGAAGAGTTGGAATTAACGTTCAGCACTATAAAAACAAGCAGTCTACATTCCCACCAGCAGTGGAGAAGTGCTTCCTTTTCCCCACAACCTCTCCAGCATTTGTTATTGGTTGATTTCCTTCTGATAGCCATTCTTTCTGGAGTCAGATGATATCTCAGTGTTGTTTTTATTTGCATTTCACAAATGGCTAGCAATGTGGAGCATTTTTTCTTATATTTATTCACTTCTTTAATTTCGTCCTCTGAGAAGTGTGTATTCATCTCACATGCCTATTTCAGAATTGGGTCTTTAAATTTGAGGGCCCTGTTATATCTTAGTTCTTTATATATTCAAACCTTTCTCTCATTGCTTATTAGTTAGGATTTTTTCAAAGTTTGTGGGTTGTCTTTTCACTTTGTTGACAATTTCTTCTGATGTGCAGAAGCTCCTCAAGAACAGTTGATCCCAGTTGTTGATTCTTTCACGTGCTTCCTGTTCAAATATATGTTTGTTCATGAAGTCTTTGCCTACCCCTATGTCTTCAAGAGTTCCTCCTACTTTCTCTTGCAGGAGATTGAGTGTTTCTGTTTTAATGTTTAGATCTTTAATCCATTTTGACTTTAGCTTAGTGCATGGTGATAGACCTGAATCAAGTTTTAGTTTTCAGCATGTAGAAAGCCAAGTTCTCCAGCACCATTTGTTAAAGATACTATCTTTCTTCCAGTGAGTATGTTTGGCCCCTTTGTCGAAGATCAGATGGCTGAGTGTGATTGTAGATGGTTCTGCACCTTCTAATCTATTCCATTGATCCTCATGTCTATTTTGTTGCCAATACCATGTTGATTTTATCACAGTGGCTTTGTAATATAATTTCAAGTTGGGAATTGTGAGGCCTCCTACCTTGTCTTTATTGGGCAAGATTGCCTTTGCTATTCTAGGTCGTTTGTGGTTCCAAATAAATTTTAGGAATGATTTCTCTAGGTCTTGGAGATATGTTGGTGGCAGTTTAACAGGAATTGCATTAAATCTGTACAGCAATTTTGGGAGTATGACCATCTTCAATTTAGGAGTATGTTGGTTCTTCCTATCCAGGAGCATGGAATATCTTTCCATTTTCTGAAATCCTCTATAATCTCTTTTCTTATGGTGCTGTAATTTTTTGTGAAAAGATCTTTGACTTCCTTGGTTAAGTGAATTCCAAGGTATTTCATTTGAGAGGTGTAGACAAAGGAAGGGGTATAGAAAAGAAGAATCATGATGTGTGTGTATGGACAGTACAGTGGGGAAAGATAACGCTGTGCTTCTACATAATTCCATGAGAGGCAAGATTTGTACTAATGGCCACTGGACAGGATATTATGTCGGCTTCTAGTACTATGGACAACCACTAGGAAAATAACAATGTAATAAGTATTAGGTATTGAATCTTTGATATAATTCAGGTATAAAAAATAAGATACGTAAAGAGCTACACTCTCTTAATTTACTGATAAGAGACATCTGCTATAATAATGTCTGTAAGTATATCTTGTATGCACCTTGCATGATACTAAAACATTATGAAAACAGTTTGCAATGTATTAATTTATCGAATCCATCTTGTTAAGGTGTCTTACAACTGTCTCATTAATATTTGTACTTCAATAAAATAAAAAATAAATGAATGAATAAATAAATAAACAACTCAAGCAACTATTGTTGGCTTTCAAGGAGGACAGGAGTCATGACCTAAGGGTGTGGCAGCTTCTAAAAGCTACTACATGTGTGAAAATGGCTCCTCCATCCAAAATGAACACAGTCACCCTGACACCTAAACTCTAGAAAAATGGTGAGGTTTCGAGTTTTTCTTTGGCTATTTGGTGCCTCCTGTATTTCCACACAAATCTGAGGAGTTATTTTTTCTGCGAAAATTGCAGTTGGAATTTTGATTGGGTAGCATTCAATCTTTAGAAACCTCTGGGTAGTGCAGAAATCCACAGGAAGTTTGTGGTAGTTTATTATAGCAGCAATAGGAAACCAATGCATTTCCCATGTGTATTTAATTTACTTTGCACTTTGGCATATGGGAGGCAATATACACTAAATAACTTCCTACTAGGCACAGCTAATTTTTTCTATAAATGATCAGATAATAAATATTTTAGGTTTGGAGGCCAGCTGATTCCAACCAGTGAAAACTGGTCACAGATTTAGAGGCTTTTCAAATTGCTCTCCAATTCTGTGGTGATTATTTATGTCCTAAAGCTTGAGGAGATGGGAGGTTTGCAGGAGGGGCATTTACACATGGCAAAATTAGCTGCAGTCCTGGTGGAGAAAATATATGTATGGGAAAACCGAAGACAGAATTAAGTGCTATGTCAAACACATTCAGAAAAATTTACTTTCATTTTATTACCTAATTATCATTAGTTTTCAAGTTGGCTTTCCTATCTCTAGTGTTTTTACATGTAGAAGAGCTGCATCATCTGAGTGCTACTTATTATTAAATTTTCATTAAACCTTGATTTAACAATAACTCTACAAGATATTAAATAATGTCCAATAGTATAGAGACATTATTGCCAAAATATTTGGAGAGCATAAACTTACCAGGAGAAAAACTTGGTAAGAATGTTTTCACAGTTAATAAATATGGTCATATTAACATTAATATGATTTGAAGGCATCTAGACCTGTACATATTTGCATAACTTCAATTATAGAAACTTTTCACATTTCATCTACTTAGGAAAAAAAAACCTTAATTTCCTTACAAAATCTTCATAGTCGTTAGTGCTCTAAATGACTATGTATTATTCTCTTCTTCCTGAGAACATAGAAGATTGTGTTTCTTACTAGAATTGAGATTTTTAAAAATTCTGATTTATTTTAGCCAATGGAGGTTGAGTGAACCTAATGCATATCAATTCTGGGAAAAATCCTGTGTGATATACAGCCCGACCTTACTCTTCTCCACTACCTCAGATATCTGGGTATCCCTTTAGCCTGAGACTCAGATTTGGTATAATAGGAAGCACACCACTGTTGAACTTCAATGAACAACAAGTGTGATTAAGCCCTCATCTGTGCTCAGATACCATCTATTGAAAGTGATGTAACTCTTGGAATAACAAAAATATACCTGCTCATGCCCACAGCCTAATCCCTTTCATAGGAGTATTTCATAACCTATGTTGGCACTGAAACTATCTGAGATTTCTGAGGACATTGCCATAGCATAGCCATGTCCCTTCTGATAGATGAAAGGCAACATTAAACTCATCACCACTGACACTTCTCACAATGGTCATTTGATGAAGAAGAGGAAACAGTGTGTTTAAATGAAGGAAGTTTTGTAGTCACCTGCATCTCATTGAAATCAAAAGGGCTCATACTGATTTTTTCATTTTCTCAAGCCACTTAGATATTTTGAAGTTTATTTTCCATCAAAGAGGTTAATACATGTTACTGTGCATATGCATATTTGCTGCTATGAAAAGTATTAAGATAATGCCAACTAATATAGCAAATATCAATTTCTATCCTTTGTCCCACACTCAGATCTCTTCTGATAGTGAACTAGAAAAACTAATCCAAAAAGAAGTAGACTGAATCTAGGTACCCATCCTATTCCCCTGTGTGGCTGGAAAGGCGACAGGTATGGAAGTGCTCAGAACACTGGGTAACTGGCTTGGCCAGAGGAATCCAAGTGTCTGGCCCATATCCCCACACAAAGTGAAGTACCTGGAACCTGGCAACTGGCCTGGCCAGAGAAATACAGGGCACATCCATGCTAATAAATGAAAACCTCATGCAGATAAATTCCTAATTCATGATTTATTGTATTATATAACTATAGACTTTGTTTCTGTGGTCTAAAGTACAAAAAAGAATAGTTACCAAAGTGTATCAATTTCTAAATTTTGCTTAATGTTATGATTATTGTTAATTGTATGACTGTAGCTAGGATATCATATCTTCTTTGACTCTTTGTTCTCACTTGAATAACAATATTGGGAAGTGCTGGAATAACTTCACCAAAGCCCTAGAACTAAAGAAAGAGAACAATGCTACATGAAAATCAAAATCCCACTCTCAGTTCATTGGGAAGTCAAGATCTTGGGGCAGACATAAATCAAGAATCTCAGATACACAGAAGTTATCCCTCAAAACAGACTTTCCTAGAGTGCGCTTGATAGTAGTGATATAGGTACTTACTATCAAAATTTCACAAGAATTATCACAGAAATCAAAACAAAGTTTTTTTTAAACAAAGTCCTTTATGAAATAGAAAATGACAAGACAAAGGAGCAAAATGTAATCTTAGGCCCCCCCAGACCATCCAGAACAAACATAGCTATAAACATCAGCATAGAAGAAATTATAAGTCACATATCTGAAATCTCCTAAATGATAGCCACTGAAGCATAACAATAACTCTACACAGTTATAGAAGAAATCAGATCAAAAATAATATCTCAGGTAAAAAAAGAATGATAACCATAATGAAAGAATTGATGAATATATCTGGAGAAGACATAGAGGAGTATGGAAGAATGATGGAAACCTTTAATAAATATATAAAAGAAATAGAACACATGAAACAGATTCAAAAATATATGTAGGAAATTAATAACTTAATTAAAATTGTCAAAACTATTTCAATAAAACTAAAGATAAACTTTCAGACTTTGAACACATCATTGCAGCTAGTGACCTGGAAAAGAAAGATTTCTTAAAATAACAAAGAACAAGGAAATAATAATAATAACAGCTATGAAATGATGCAACGATGAATAATATAAGACTGATAGGTGTCAATGAAAAAGGAGTCAACACAAATGACATAAGAAGACTATGTGCACAAATAATAGCACAATGTCTCCCAAGCATGGGAAAAGAATCTGACATGCAGAGAAGTGAAGCATATAGAACACCAATTAGCATTCATGAAAATGAATGTACACCCAGACAAATAATTATCAAGATCCCAGAAACTCAGCACAAGAGCATATTAAAAGCTGTTAGAGGAAAAGAAAAAACAGATAACATATAAAGGAAAGTCACAGCAGATTTCTCAACACAAGCTATCAACTTAAGAAGACCTTGGAGTAAAGTATCTCAAGTTGTGAAGGAAAGCAACTTTGAACCCAAATTGATGTATCACGAAAAACTATCTTTCAAAAGTAATGGAGAAGTAAAATACTTCCAAGACAAAGAACAACTAAAGAAATTCATGACCTCCAAAGCAACCCTATAAGAAACACTGAAAGATATTCTAGAACGATAAAAAAAATGACTACAATACAAAAAAGAAAAAATAAATAAAATAAAACAGAAAGAAACTGCCAGCCAGGGCAAGCAACTAAACATAGGAAAAAAGTAGGGAACAAACAAAAGATAAATTACATGACAACGATATGCTAATAAATGTCAGTTATTACTGTAAATGTAAATGGCTTCAATTCACCAATTAAGAAATAAATGGGCACAATGGATCAAGAAACAAACTCCAACAATATGCTGCATACAAGAAATACATTTAACTCACAATGAAATTCATAGGCTGAAATTCATAGGCTGAAAGTTAAAGCATAGAAAGCAATACTCCACATGCCAGGACCTCAAAAAAAAAAAAAAAAGAGAAAACAAAACAAAACAAGAATGGTTATTTTGTCCAAAGACAAGGTGAACATCAAACCAAGAATGATGAAATGAAATAAAGAAGGTCACCATATACTTACTAAAGTAAAACTTCAAGAGGAAGAAATAACAGTCATAAATATGTATTCACCAAATAGGAAAGTACACAGTTCCATGAGACAAATTTTAAAGCACATGAAGAATCAAATAATCACTGACACAGTCTTAATGGAAGACCTTACTACCCATTGTATCCAAAAGATGTATCAACTAGACAAAAAATTAGCAAAGGTGTAGTGGAACTGAACCAAATATTTAAACAAATGGACTTAGTGTACATTTACAGACAACACAGAATACACATTCTTTTCAGCCACACATGAGACATTCTCTAAAATAGACCACACAGCAGTTTATAGAACATGCTTAATAAATGCAAAGGACTCAAAATCATCTCATGCATATTACTGACCACAGTGCAATGAAACTGGAAATTAAACTGGGCATGGTGGCACGCACCTGTAATTCCAGTGCTTTGGAAGCTGAAAACATAGGAATCACTAAAGGTCCAGTCTGTATAGTGAGACCCTGTAGAACCTGTACTAAATAAATAAAAAAAGAAACTGGGAATTAACAACAGAAAAAAACTGCAAAAATTTCATAAACATATGGAGATTAAATAACACACTCCTGAACAATCAATTGAAAAATGGAAACAAAAAATTTAAACATATCTACATTCAAATGAAAACTCAAACACAGATTACCAGAATTCATGGGACGCAATGGAAGAAGTTCTCAGAGGGAAATTATAGCAGTGAAATCTCACATTAGAAAAAGAAAATGAGAAGAAATAAAGATCCTACAGCTACACCTCACACCTCAAGCTTATACATACAAAGAAGAAATGAGGCACAAAACCCAGAGAAGGTAGGAAATTATAAAGATCACACGAGAAATCAATGCAATTGAGACCAAGAAAACAATACAAAGAATTAATGAATCAAGATTTTGTTCTTTGAAAGATTAAATAAAATTGATAAATCCCTCTCAACCTCATCAAAAAAAGAAAGAAAAAATTCAAATCTATGCAATAAGAAATGAAAGGACTCAAATTACTACAAGACCTGTGGTAATTCAGATAAACAATACATACTTTGAAAATTTTTATTCTTGTAGGATTGAAAACACAAAAGAAATGGACAGATCCCTAGATTTGCATGAATTACCAAAGCTGACCCAAGATGATATAAAAATTCTAAATAACCCAATATCAATGAAATTGAAAATGTAATAAATACTTACCAACAAATTAAAACCCAGGTTCTAATGGATTCACAACTGAATTCTACAAGAAATTTGGAGACATTTTAATCCCAGTATTCCTCAAACTCTTCAATAAAATTGAAGAGGAAGTAATTCTACCTAATTTATTTATCAAGGCATGTATGACACTAATACCATATCTAGAGAAACACCCATCCAAAAAAGAAAAGTATGGACCAATCTCCCTAATTAACATAGATGCAAAAATACTAAGTAAAATAGAACAAAGAAAATGTAGCTGATCCTCAGGAAGATTACACACCACAACCAGCTGTGATTCACCCCAGGGATGCAGGGATAGTTTAACATATACAAACATATAAATGTAGAATATTGTATCAACAGTGTCAAAAACAAAAACCACAGTTCATCTCAATAGATGATCTCAATACATGCAGAAAAAGCTTTTGACAAAGTCCAACACTCATTCATGATTGAAAAAAAAAAACCCAAAAAAATTGGAATAGATGGTCTCTACCTCAATCTGATAAAAGACACCTATGACAAACTAACAACCAACATCACTCTACATGGACACAAACTGAAAGCTTTTACTCTAAAATCAGGTACAAGACAGGGATGTCTACTATCACCATTCTTGTTCAATATAGTTGTGGAAACATTAGTCAGAGTAATTAGACAAGAGAGAGAAATGAAAAGAATAAGAATTGGAAAGGATGAAATTAAATTATCATTATTCACAGACGATATTATACTTTCCATGGAAGACTCTACCAAGAGATTCCTAGAATTAATAAACAAGTTTAGTAGGATAACAGGATAAAAAGCCAAAACCCCAAAGTAAATAGCATTCTTCTACACAAGCAATGAGTTCAATGAGAGAGAAATGAGAGAAACAAAACCCTTCACAACAGCATCCAAAAAAGAGAAATACTTAGGAATTAATCTAAAAACAGAAGTAAAAGATCTGTACAATGAAACTTACAATACTCTGAGAAAGAGGTAAAGAAGATTTCAGGAGATGGAAAGACATTCCTTTTCATGGATAGGAAAGGCCAACATTGTGAAAATGGCTATCGTATAAAACTTGTTATGCAATCAAAATACCATTAGCATACTTCACAGATCCAGAGAAAACATTCCTAAAATTCATTTGGAAACAAAAAAGACCTACAATGCCAAAGACAATCCTGGCCAACAAAGACAAGGTTGGAGGTATCACAATCCCTTACTTAAAATTACACTAAAAAGCTATTGTGATAAAATCAGCATGTTACTAGCAAGAAAAACAGACCTTGGTATCAATGTAACAGAATAGAAGATGCAGACAGAACTACAAACATACTCAACCACAATATCTTTGACAGAGGAGGCCAACATGTTCACTGAAAAGCAGTCTTCTTTACAAATGGTGTTGGCAAAACTGGTTTTCCATATGCCAGAAACTAAAGCTTATTCTATCCCTATCACTATGCACTAAACTAAAGTAAAAATAGATTGAAGATCTAAACATTAAAACAGAAGAAAAAAAATAAATTTAGTAGAAGAGAAAATACATAGATTTCTTAAAGACTTAGGCAGAGAGTTCATGAATAAAATACCAAACTGCATGGGAAATACTTTTAAAAATCAACAACTGTGATCTCATCTAATTGAAAAGTTTCCTCATATCAAAAGAAATCAACAAGAGTAAAATAAAAACCCACAAATTGGGAAAAATTCTAGGTCAATAGTCACTCTGAGGGTCAGCAATATAGCTTAGTGGTCTGAAGTACAAGCCGAGGTAGGCCTAAGCAGATGTGCAGGGACTGGGGTTCACATGCCACATGAGCCCCTACTGCCACGGTGGGCTGAGCCGGCCACAAAAAATGTTATTCTGAGAAAGGGTAGAAAATATAAAGAGTTTTGAAAAAAATCAAGCCCCAAAATTTAAAGACACAAATCAAAGTGGATAGCTGGGATGAATACAAACAAACTTCTCAAAAAGAAATACAAAATGGCAAGTAAATATTTGAAAAAATGTTCAACAGCACTGATGATTTGAGAAATGCAAATTAAAACAATGTAAGATTCCATCTCACCCTAGAAAGAATAGCTATCATCAAGAAATCAACTAATAACAAATGCTGGAGAGGTTGTAGTGGAAAAGAAACTCTTATACACTATTGGTGGGGATGTAGAATAGTACAATTTCTGTTTAAATCAGTACGAAGTTTCCTCAGAAAACTAGGATTAGAAGTCCAAGTCAACCCAACTATTCCTCTTATGGTTATTTTTTTCAAAAGAATTGAAAACATCACACCACAGTGATATGTGCACCCATGGTTATAGCAGCACAATTTGTTATAGCCAAATCTTGGAAATAAACCAAAAGCCCATCACTGAGGAATTCATAAAAAAAAGATGCTGTATTTTTACACAATGGGGTATTTCTCAGCTATAAAAAAAGATAAACTTGAGGCCTTTATAGCTAAGTGGATGCAATCAGAAGCTATACTCAGTTAAATAAATAAGACCCAAAAGTGTAAATGTCATGTTATCTCGCTAGGTAAGAACCTGTTAAAGTAAATGAAATCTGGAAGATACAACAGATACAGTAACTGGGAAAGAAACTTCTCTAAAGGAATGAACAGTGTGTATGAGAGAAAATAAAAAAGAAAGAAAGGAAAAAATAATACATGTCTATACACAAGATTGTTAAAATGACTGTACTATTAATTTATATTGATTTTTTGAAGGTAGCAGATAATGCTTAATTTTTTTCATTTTGACCAATTTTACATGCTTTTATCTAGTAATCCGAGCAACTACTTTGAATATAACAATGTGCAATATAGCAACCATTATGTAATACCTATTATCTTAGGTTTTTTCCAGAAGTTGTGTAACATTTCTGATGGATTATCTATCATTTTTTATTATCTTTAAAAGAAAAAGAAAAGAGATAGAGAGATTATAGCACATATGCAAAATCAGGTCCATTTCCTATTTCTATTAATAGTTTTATCAGAACACTGCCACACTTACTCATTTGTACACTGGCTATGGATTTCTGTATATTATAAATTCAGAGGCCATATTGTCCTCAGTGAATAAAAGATTTGCTCTCTGAATCTTTATAGACAAAGTTCCTTGGTCTAGATTCACTCATAGTCTGGACAATTAAGTCCATATGAATATAACCCTACGCTTCTTTGTCTTTGACAAGTCACACTGTATTATATTACCTACAGAAAGTGCTAAAGGGAAACTTCAGATCACATGATTACTTCTAAATGTTGCATTGCTCAGGATTTTATAGTAAATAGTGAAGTCTACCATAGGACAGACAAAAGACTATCATAAAGAAACAGTTGTATATTCACTTAGTAATTCATTCAACAATATTTTCTTAAATTCTATTTATATATCAATGAACCATGCTGGGTCATGAGTATTTAAAGATAAATAAGGTGCAATCTTCTATTCTAGAGCTTTGGAGAGTAGCAGGGTAGGCAATAGTGAACTAGTATAATGCAATGCACTGCAATGTTGTACAGTGAGGTAGCAGCCAATAACTGTCAGCCACAGAAATAAGACATAGTCACATACAATCCAACTACAGCAAGGAGATGAGGTACAGTGGTATCTGATAGAACATATCAAATGTCATGATATAAAGCAATCTAGATGAAGAAACTCTGCACGTGGGATACAGTAAGGCAAAAATTATCACTACTGTCAACAATGCCTCTGCAGCCCATGTGAGCAGAGAATGCAGCTTCTCTGACTCCTTTTGTGTCCCTGAGGTTTTCTCCCCCCCAACTCATTCATAGACAGAGTTGACTTCTTGACCCCAAAACTCTAGATTTGCCAAGAGCCATTTCTCCTATTCCCTTTGGCTCAGAAAAACCTCACTCCAAGATTTAGACAGCCTTCTGCCTTGTTCTGGGAAAACTCATTCAGCAATCTGTACCAGCATTAATCTTCAGAGCATCTATGATGTTTCAAGTACTGCTTGAGAGTCTTAGGAAAGAACAGTGAACCAAATTGACAAAAGTTCCAAACTTTGTGAAACATACATTCTGAAATGAGAAGTTTAACAAATAATAAGCATAATTTTAAATTAGTAATCACAAGCCATGTAATGGAAACAATCTGCCCTTCAGCTGATAGATAGAAAAGAAATTATGGTACCTATACACAATGGGATAAAAAGATTGAGATACTGTTATTTATAATAACATGGATGAAAGTAAATTTATTATGTTAAGTAAAATATGAAGGCACAGAAATATGGATACCACATGACTTTACTCATTTGGAGAAAAGAAAAATGGTCTCATAGCAGTAGTAAATAAAATGGTGCTTCCAAGAAGTTGAAGAAGAAGTGAGGGGAAAAAGGAGAAGGCTGGATAAACAGATACTAAGTTGTAGTTAGATAGGAGCAAGAAGTTTTTGCATGCTGTTTCACAGTAGAATGCTTAAACATCACAGTATATTCAAAAATCTAAAGGAACGAAACTGGAAAATTGTCACATGATGCAATGATAATGGTTTGAATGCAATTTGAGCATTACACAACATTATATGAAACAAAGCATTACATGGTATCCAATTTTTGTAAATTTGGTGTCTCTATAAACAATAAAGTTTTTAATTAAAAATTATAAGCCTAATAAATAAATAATATATACAGAACACTGAATTTTAACAAGTGCTGTAAGGTAAAGTACTATAGGATAAAAGGATTTAGGATATGCGCTGGAGAAACTGTTAAATTTTACTGTTTCTGTACTGAAAATAGAACCCATAGTCTTTTCACTAAGCTACATCCTGAACCCAGCCTTCCTTCTTCACTCTTTCCTTCTTCTTTCTTTCTTTCCTCCTTTCTTGCTTCCTTCTCTTCCTTCTTTTTCTCTCCTATCTTCTTTCCTCACTCCTTTTCTTCTTTCTTTTTTATTGGATACTCAGTTCAGACTCATAGTGATCCTCCTGACTCAGCCTCCCCTGCACTGGGAATACAGCTGTGCACCACCATGCCCAGTTTTGGGGTACCACAGCATGCCTGGGTTTCAGAACCAGCACAATATGTACTACCAGAGGTTGAACTCAGGTCCTTGTGCTTGCCAGACAGGTGCTTCAACTGCTGAGCTGTCTTTATAGTCCATTCTTTCATTTTCCTTCTTTTCTTCAAGATAGAGCCTTGCTAAATTACTTGGATGGGTCTCAAACTGGTGAACCTTTTATCTCAGATTCCTACAGCACCAAGATTACAGGCTTGAAGTATTGTGCCTACTCTTCTTGGAATTTTAAATAGACTTGTTAGGCTACAGTTCTACAAAAAAGTTATTTTAGCAGAGATTTGAAAGGGCAAGGAAGTTGGTAGAGTGGGTATTTGGACAAGAATGTTGCAGGAAAAAAAAAAGATCAAAGGCAATGGCCCGGAGGCTCAGTGGGGTTCTACTCAATGCATGACAGAAGGTCAAGGCAGAGGAGTGAAGTGCATATTGTTGAGTAGACAAAATATAGCATCAGAAAGGCAGTGGGGAGGCCAAGAGTAGAGAAGACTTTTACTCTGAGTGGTAAAAGGAACTCCAGTGGAAAAATAGTTTGTCAGACTCCGAAGGGGCTGCTTCCGTGACTATGTTGAGATCCCAGCACAGAGGAAGCCTAGAGTAAGGAGACCAGTGAGAAGCAATTCCACTGGCAGCGATAGTGGGAGATGTGTTTAGAATCTGGATGTATTTTGAAAGTAGAGCCGACAGAATTTCTTGAACCAGAGGTAGACGAGTTTTAGATGATGCCATGGTCTTATCCTAAATAGAGGATGGATAGAGAGATCAGTTTGATAGGGTTGATGGCGGACTGAGTAGATCTGTGAGACAGATCAGTCCTATGCCTTTGCTTCTATGCTGTGTGAGTGTTCACACCTACCCCAGGGCTAACTATGGTGGCAATGACCAAGCAGTAAGAATACAGATGTCAAAGATACAAACTAAGAAATGAATAATTAATGACAATCTCAAAGCAGGAAGCTGGAGTTTTTGTTGCTTTTGGGTTCTACCCAGGCAGAGGGAACAATTTCTCTCTGCTTTCAGAATCCCAAGGACTGTCATGATTCCTTTCATCCCATTCCATCCCAGTCTAGGAGTTTGCAGTCTGTCCCAGAGACAGAGCAGTGGTCTGGTTCCCAGAGTCCCATGGTGAAGGAGTCGTGTTTCCTTTCTAACCAACCTTTCCCATTCCCGTCTCCAGACAATCTTCACCTATTTCCAGAAGTAAGAAAAGCTGTCTACTTGTGGATTCTTCAAAATCAAGAGTATTTTATGCTTGATTTTTCACTTTTACAGCCCCAAAAATTAAAGATCATACTCTTCTTCTCTGAGTTCATACCAAAAGATCCATATGTAGCCAGATACAGTTAAAAAAAATTTAATTATAGTTGGCATATTGCTGGTGAAAGGGGAAGAGGTAAGAGTTACAGGAAAGCACCAAGGATGTGAAACACACAAACTCATGCAAAACCTCTTGTGCAGCTATTTCTTATCCATTTGGATGAAATGGATTTGCCCTAGAATGGGCTATGCCTACACAATCTTTTTATGATTGTTATATGCCTGCCCATTGACCCAGAGTAAATTAGTCTATTGATATTTAAGTAAAACAGATTCTGCTCATGAAATTACACACAATGTAACAATGTTCACACTGGCCCTACTGTGAAAACTAACAATTAGACATCATCTATGTCATTTTTTGAACTTTCAGAGGACATTAAACAGTCAGGCATTTGTTAATGATAGCACATTTCCAGGGGAGAATAGTTGGCAAGAGAATTGAAGGGATATGATCCACAGTACACAGTGCTGACAATGAAATGTGAAAGGCCTTTGGAGGAAAAATCCAGGAGATGGATAGTTCAACAATGGGGACCCATCATCCTTTACCTTCCAATTCTGCCAGTGCTCATATCCCATCTAATTAATTCATTTTTACAATTCAATCTCTATCTCTTATTTTCAAACATGCTCACTCCTTATTAGCTCATAAAAGAAAAGAGATTCTTTAATTCATAAACAAAAGTTTTGTAAGTCTTGAAATTTCCCCAATTAATAAAGACTATCCTGTTTGATTTTCCTTTGTACAGTGAAGTTTCATATACCTGGAGAGACTATGTGTGAATTATTAAAATTCCACACTGTGATCAGTTTCTGTTCTATAAGAAACATCTACTATATCAATTTCACAAATTTGGCTTTTATAAATTTTTGAAGAAATACATGGCTAACTTGTTTGTATTAAAGATTCTGGCCATCAATGAATTTAATGTTTAACTCTTTCTCCCAAATGTTTATTTTATGCCTAAACATTATTTTTTTAGTCAATTGCACTTACACTACTGTTTCTGATGCTTTCTTCTTCATTTCAGACATCATTTTCTGGCAGAACTATTATCACACAAGCACAAGGTCACAAATTAAGGTCCATCTCACACCAAAATGTACACATCTGTAGCTTTACTGGCTTCTAGCTACATTACTCATTGAAATTTTTCTGTCCTTCTCACCAGAATTTAGTATTCAAATTACTCTCAGCAAAATTGCAAATTATTTCATGTCATGAACTTCCACATCACCTACAAAGAGACAACCACAAATGTTAAATTAATGAAGTCAAAGTCTCTTCTCTAATTTTCCTTGAAAATAGAGCCATTCCTTTGAAGTTAGCTTACATGAAATCATATTAAGAGAGAATAAATTTGGCTAGCTTCTTGTTTCATAAAAAAGATAATTAATTAAAGATGATCTTGTCGGTATACAAGTCATAAAGAAATGATTTTTCTTGTGGCTTTGCACCCAAAGAGTATGTAGGATATACAGTCTGCCCTAGAATTTGATCATTCAACAAACATTTATTTAACAATTTTTTTCTACAAATTTAATGCAATCCCTATCAAACTGCCACCAACATACCTCCAAGACCTAGAGAAATTGTTCCTAAAATTTATTTGGAACCACAAAGACCTAGAATAGCAAAGGCAATCCTGGACCACAACGAAAAGGCAGGAGACATCACAATTCCTGACTTGAAATTAAACTACAAAGCCAATGTGATAAAAACAACATATTATTGACAATGAAATAGGCCTGATGATCAATGGAATAGATTAGAAGATGCAGAGGCCTCTGTAAACAAGCAGCCAACCTGATCTTCAACCAAACACACTTCCTGGAAGAAAGATAGCCTCTTTAACAAATGGTGCTGGTAAAACTGGCTTTCTAAATGCCAAAAACTAAAACTTGATCCAAGTCTATCACCATGCCCTAAGCTAAAGTCAAGATGGATTAAAGATCTTAACATTAAAACAGAGACAGCCAATCTCCTGGAAGAGAAAGTACGAGGAACTCTTGAAGACATACGGGTAGGCAAAGACTTCATGAACAAACATGTATTCGCATGGGAAACAATTGAAAGAAGTAACAACTGGGATCAGTTCTTCTTGAGAAGTTTCTGCACATCAAAAGAAATTGTTTCAGTAAAACAGGGCCCTCAAATTTAAAGACCCAATTCAGAAATGGGCATCTGAGATGAATACACACTTCTCAGAGGACGAAATTAAAGAAGTGAACAAATATATGAAAAAATGCTCCACATCGCTAGCCATTCGTGAAATGCAAATAAAAACAACATTGAGATACCATCTCACTCCAGAAAGAATGGCTATCATAAGGAAATCAA